>MU846121.1:0-99947 GCA_030867225.1 Colletotrichum caudatum
GAGAGAGAGAGAGAGAGAGAGAGAGAGAGAGAGAGAGAGAGAGGGAAATCGGGCCGTGAGGCCGGTGGTCTTTGGTCAACATGTCATGTGTTTGGTTCTTTGTACAAAATGTGAGTGGGAGCGAAAGCAGATGGAGGGGGGAGGGGAAGTGGGGGGGGGGGAGAGAGAGAGAGAGAGGAGAGAGAGAGAGAGAGAGGCCAAGTTGGGGGAAAAGGGGACGAGACCGGCGGCCGAGGTCACATTTCGTAGGCATGCATGCGGGGGAAGCTGGAGAAGAAGAAGAAAGGGGTGATGATGATGAATGGACCTGATGCTGGTTCTCTGTGCCGTTCGTTTCCTCTCGGTGTGTGAGAGAGAGAGTGTGTGTCCCGTGTTGATTGCGAGGCGTCCGTTCGTCAATCTGTCCGTCCCGGGCGGTGACCGGCGAACGGCGGGACGACCGCGGGTATTCCCTTCTTCCTTTTCCTGCTTTGATTCCTCTTACTTTCCCCTCCCTCTTCGGGCGGAATATGTGTCTTTTGTATCCGGAATGCGCATGGGCCCGGGATCGGGGTGCGTCCTCGGCGCGGATCACGAGGTTCGTTATACTTGTCGGGAGGGGTTCCTCGAGCAGCCATGTGTCCTCCCTCCGGGATTAAACATGTCATGCTGCGGTTTTGGCGCTCTGTTACTTTCGACCGGGCCCTGTTTTGGTGAGCCTCACTCGCCATCCGTACACTTGAGAAAGGAAGAGGAGCTGGACCGGCCCTCGGGCCAGTAACCGTGAGCGATGCGGTGCTCTTACTTCAAAGCGAACTAAACAGCTTCATTGACATTCCCGGCCTATTTAAATCTATTGCTTGCTTGCTTGCTTGCTGGCTGGCTGTCTATCTAATCATCTAGTAGGTAATGTTACACGGCGGGCCATAATATGACCATCCCCCTTTTGCATGCATAGCACATACCGCCTCAGACCCCCAGCTCGCCACCGACAACCTCGAGCGCCTCGTTGCACAGTGCCAACACGGCCGCGTCGCCCGAGCTGCCCGCCACCTGCACGGCGCTCACGAGCAACGGGTACAGCCGCAGCAAGTGCTTTCGCCCCTCGCTGTCGACGTTGGGCGTGTCCGGGATGGCGTCCGGCTCCGACTTTAGGTCAACCAGCTGCCGCAGCAGGCAGAGGAGCTCCTTGCGCTGTGACAGCGGCTGGGGCATGCGGCCTCTCAGGGGCTGGTCGGCTATGTACGCGCGTATCGTCAGCGCTGCGCGGAGAATGAGGAACGGCGCGGCCGACCGCGCGATCCGCACGTGCAGGGCCTGCGGGGCCTCGGAGAGGTAGGGCGCCGCCGACGACCGCGGCGGCGGGAATGCGGGCGTCGGCGGCTGCACGACGACGCGCAGGCTCGTGGCGTCGTAGCCCGACACCAGGGAGACGAGCTCGTCGACGCAGACGTACGACATGCGCTCGCGCAGCGTCGGGAGCGGGTCGAGGGTGCGCCCTGTGCGCTTCTTGTAGAGGCTCGCGAGGCCGTTGCCGTCCGAGCTGCCGTCGGGGCCGAACATGAGGGAGGACTCGACCGGCGACGGCGCGTGGATGATGGAGGTGCGGAACAGGCTCTCGGCGTACGACTTGCGCGTCTTGTCGGGGATCGCCTCGGCGCCGAGCGCGGGGATGATGAGCTCGCGGAGCTTGTGGAAGGACGTCATGTCAAACAACTCGTCGTCCGAAAGGTCGGCCGACGCCGGTGCGGCGTCGGTGTCTGCCCTGATGATGCCGTCGGCGATCTCGACAACCACCTGCCATATGCCCTGCAGAGTTGAGCGTGGGACTTGCGGGGCGCGGATCTGCGGGAGCGTGGCCTCCAGGACCGCGAGGATGGAGTTCGTGGCCAGCCGCCAGGGCTGGGCTGACTTGGTCACGATGGGGAAGCTGTACTTGAGGACCAGTGGTCTGGAGAGCGCCGAGAGTGCCGCGGAGAAGGCCTCGCTGGCGTATATGTCTGCGTCGCCCGCGTTGCCGAGGATGAGCGTTTGCAGAATGGACATGCTCGCCTTGGACATTGCCACGTACGTCCGTCGTTGCGTCGAGCTCTGGGCTTCGAGCGCCTCGTCGCTAAATGCGAGCCGGACGAATTCTGCCACTTGAGAGATCATGGCAGAAGGCACACCGGCGAGGTCTGTCCGCACCATCTTGATGGCTTCGAGGACTTGGTTCTGAAGTGGCGTGACGTACTCGATGTCGTTGACGTAGGTTCCCACACTGGCCTGCTGCAGCGCCTCGCGGAAAAGGGTCAGCATCTGGCGGACCTTGTCGACGGTCAAGTCTTTTTGGACAAGCTGGTACACGTCGTGAAACGCGGCGACATAGGCAATGAGGCAGTTCTGGTTGTCCGGCTTCTTTCCATCACCCTCGTCCAGGGAGACTGGCGTTCCTCGTGACCAGAACTCCCATGCCGCGTCAATGGTGCTGGTGTCAAAAGCGGGCCTGCCGGGCTCGTGTTCGAGCTTGATGACCTTGCCCAGAGCCTTGTAGGCGGCCGTGTTGATGTTCAGGACTTTGAAGTTGAGCAGAGTCGTAAAGTGGCCCAAGAGTTCTTGCCACAGCGCGTTAAACGAGGAATGGGCCGAGAGCGGCTCCATGTAGCTGGCCAAAAGCTCCGAGATGCCATTAAGAACGACGACTGCAGTCTCGTGCCACTCTTTGCGGCCGTGGTGCGTCGAGCCATCGCCGGCAGCGGCCTCGAGTTCTTCTTCAATCGACGACAACAGCTTGAACACGACGGACCTGACGCAGATGGACCAGGCTTCTGGGCTCAGTTTATCACCATAGGCATCGAATATTCTCAGCAGGGTCTGGATCGCGCTGTTGCGGAGCTCTAGCCGCCCATCCGCAGTTACGGTGGTAAGTCTCAGTAGCAAAAGCATCCAGAGAGCGGCGTCCGACGCGTTGTGTTTCGAGTCCGCGGCCAGGGCTGCCAGGTCAGATATACTCGAGCCCTGCATCAAGTCGGCGGTGATGGGCAGGGTCTCGGTCTTGCCAGACAGAAAGTCCGACAGAACCCAGAAGAACGTGACAGTCTGCCAAAGTCAGGTCTGTGTCAACGGATTGAGGGGCAAAGAACATACCGTGAGCGCAATATTGAGATCGTCATCCTGCGAGCAAAATTTGTAAAGGGTATCAACGAGTATGAGAAAGCAGGAATTCGGCAAGGACGCTAGGAAGTCGGAGCATATGAGTTGAAGAGAATTGAAGGAAGACCGGACAAGCTTCGCCGACCGGGTCATGAGGACGGCCGTCTGGCAGCCCCGGCGTTCCCCCGTCGCGAACCTTTTGTTGATAAAGATGGAGCCGATGATCTCGAAAGCGATCTCCCACCCGCTAACGAGCGTCTCGCCGCAGTTCTCGAGCAGACTTTTCAGTCCTTCGAGAATCACCTTGTGGATGTCAACGTCTGTGCCGTGGCTGGCGACTGTGACCTCTCTGTCCTCCTGCTGTAGTGGCGAAAGAGCATTGCGGAGGGCTTCTAGCAGCAGCAACTGCACGCTACCGCACTGCTTGCGCTCCATCGTCGCAGCGACATTGGCAGATTCCAGTGCTAGTCTCACTATAATCTCTGCAGCACGGAGCCTCACCGAGGCGTTCATTGAAGACGAGCTGAGGACGTGGATGAGCTCAGACGTCAGTGCTGTCCACCCCGAAACGTCAGGCGGGTACGTCAAGAGACGGTCGATATTGATCGTGGCGATATCGCCCAACTTGGCCAAGGCGAAATGGTCTTCTTGGTTCGGTCCTGCGGCTGCCGCGGTCGAGATGCTGAGCACTCGGCGGTGCTGGCCAGCGTAGGGCGGCTTAATGCCACTGGAGGCGGGTGATTGTGCCTGGCCAACACTATCCGTCTTCGGCTTATCTTCGTCTGCCCTTTCCAGGAGATTGCATACCGCTGTCACCACTTCTCCGAATGCATCGTTGGGGAAGTCTATCGTGCTTTCGATGAGACGGGACGCCGCGGTCTCGACGGCCCGGACTTCGCTGCCGAAATTGGATAGGAGGGCGTTCGCTTCGCCCTCTGCATTGTGGTCTGTCCCTTTCGTTGCAAGAGGTGTCCGCCCGGGAGTCTTACTCGTGGAGAAGAGAACAAAGTCGGCTTGCTGCAGAGTCTCGAGGATGATGCGCCATGAGGGGCCAAGAGTTGGACCAAGAGCAATGCCGAGATTGAGAAGCGCCCTCAAGCATAAAAGGTTACGAGTGTTGAGTGCCATCTGACTTCCTTCGAGCCCCTGTTGTCTTCCCCTGTCGGCAGCGGGCGACGATTGGGTCACCAGACTGTCGACGCTTAATAGACCTCGCGCGTTGCTCAGAATACTGTTTGGTGCTTCTGTGGTCGGCGTAGGCGTCGTCGGCCGGGCGGTTCCAGCGTTCAGGCACGCCGTGAACACGTTTGGCGGCACTGCTGCCTTGCCCAGCGTTGTCAAGAATGCGTCTCTAGGCGTGGCCAGCTGGAGTAACCCGGCGACATGGGCGAACTTTTGGAACGCTCTTACAAGGCCGTGGTAGTACTCCGAATCCATTGCGGCGTACAAGAAGGTCGAGCACGTAGCCAGCACGGCTGGCCAGCACTCCTCAATGATGGCTGCGCATATCCTGACTTCGTTATACAGGGGATGGTCTTCCAAGGCGAGAGGGTTGAGAGGCACGGGGTTCTTCTTGAATGAAGCAGCTCGTTCCAATGCAATCCGAGACCCATCCGCGTCATCTTGCGCGGGCGCCGAAGAGTCGCGTTCTGGCTCCTGCTTGCCGCTCTTCTTGCGGCTGCGGCTATCTCCTGGCACCGTGAGGGGAAGGATGAACTTGGCAAGGCCTTCGGAGAGGGATGAGATGCAGGACAGCGTCAGGCTGTAGATGTAGGACTCAGGAATCGACGGTGCTTCGGTCTTGTCGAGTTGGTCGATACAAGGAACCCTTACGCTGCTCCATTGCGTACTGATACCGATATTGGAACCATCCGCATCGACGGTGCCACTGATGATGCCCGTGACGCCGCTAGCCTCGAGCATGGCTTGGTCAGTGGATGATGCGATGCTGGCGTACGGGTTCGCCACCGGGATAGTGGACTGATGACCGAGCCCGATGACGGCCGGCTTTTCCGTGCTGAGTCTCACGAATGTCGCAGTCAGGTGCTTGAGGACGTCCTTCTCGCCCTCCTTTGCGTCGTAGTTGACGAATATCCGTCGAATGAGAGCGTGCTCTGAAAAGATGCCCCGAAACACTTCCAAACACAGAGCTCGCTTCCATGTCGCCGTGTCCTGGTCCAGTAGATGGGTTAGGATGTCGAGGGCATCGCCGCTTTCTGATGGAAGAATATTGATGTGGCGTCTCAAAAGCGTGTACAAAATCCGGACCAGCCTAACCGTTGTCGCAAAGTTTGGTTTCCCCTTGAGTGCACCGGTAATGAACGGCATGACCCGGATCTGTAAGACATGTGCTTGTTCTTTGTGTGTCGAAAACACAGCCGCGTGGTTTGTCAGAACAGATTCTATCAATTCGAGCCCAAACGTCTGCGGAAGGCCAGAGAACCTCAAATACTCGGGACGCTCATTTTCTGTCATGAGGCACAGGTCGTTGAATATCTTTTGGCCATTAGTCTGGGGAAGTCTGCCGTTGGGATCGGATACGTACCCTGTACGCGTCCAAAGCGGCTGCGCGCAGCTCAACTGTGCCATCGCCGGCCGGCGCCTCGCCAGCGGGAGGCCCCGAGGGTGCAGTTTCTGTCTCTTGGTCAGCGAAACAGTCGAGATCCTTGTAAGTATGTGATGCATACTGTCTTCGGTGACCACCTTGTCAAACACCGATACTACGAGCTGCTGCAGTGTTGCGGCCGAAGTATTGTTGACGATGGCATTCTTGCTCGTCTGCAGGATGAAGCAAATGTTAAGGGCAGTGATGAGGAGGTCGCCTTTCAGATCGGTGGCATAGTTCTGCAACAACGAGGGTAAAGCCTGAAGGATCTTGAGCTGGACATCAAGACCTGCCGAGGTTGCCTCCCTGAGAGCTTCAAGGACCTGATTCAGCTTCCCTCTGGGAAGAGCGCGGGCAACAATAAGCCTCTGGAGGCAGACAATGGCAATGCCGGTGAACTTTGCGTTCTTGGTACCGCAAGCAATGATGAAGGGATTGACAAAATTAGGCCTCTGGGCCAGCTCTGGGGCAGAAGTCAGACACGAGCGCTTCATTACGAAACGTGGACACGGGGGGGAGGATACCGTTGGCAGCTTGGGCTTCATTGGCCCCTCTCAGTCCTTTGAGCTCCTCGAGAGACTTCTCGGCTGCCTGTATCGAGACCGTTCAGCATGACGATGACAGGGTTGAGAAGAGAGGCAGCATACCTGTCTGAGATCATTATGTTTCCGCTTGCTTTCTTGGATGAGATTCGTTAGCTCCGTAGCCAGGAGCTGGGTCGTCATTCTGTCACAAGTGGCCTCTCGGGCAGTCCATCGTCGAGCCGGGCCGCTTCAGTTTCAAAGGAATGGGCACAAGAAGTCGTACGCGATGAATGTTGTGGGAGTCGATAGAGCATGAACAGAGCAAGGGAGCTGCCGACTGGACAACTGCACTGCGCAGCTCATCCACAGCGCTCCTAGATCGAGGTGAGCTGTCCACCTTGGGGGATGACTAAGGCAGCACATCGGGAAGTACCCCCTCACCGCTTTCCCCGAATGGTGCAACAATGTTCACCGCCGTGGGGACCTACCTAGGGTACCTACCTGGTCTACCGGGGCAGGTACCTAGGTACTTGTATATCGAGCCTCTCCAGCGCCTTCAGGCACCGGGCTGCTGCTGTACTACACTGGTGGAACCCCGCTGTAGTGCTTGCAACCGATCGCTGCTTCCGGCTGCGGTTACTAGGTACCTTACTCATTGCACGTTTAGGTAAGAACCAGGCCGCATTGCAATCGGTCCCTCGGGCCAGTCCCTCCCACTTCGCAGCCCCTCCATCTTGAACATTCACAAACAATCTCCGGTTACCTCATCCCCTACCACAACCAACCTCAACCCCTCCCACCCTTCCCCCCCCCCGCCGCGATATTAACAGACGACGCGAGAAATCATGGGCGCAAAGGTTCCGCGCAACTTTAGACTCCTCGAGGAGCTTGAGAAGGGCGAGAAGGGTCTTGGAGCAGGTACGTGAAGTGAAGCCCCTCCCCTCCCCTCCCCTCCCAGCCTCACGCAACCGAGCCCAAGCCGACCCGCGCGCATCTCGACTAACCAGTCCAATTACAGAGGCTTGCTCCTACGGCCTGAACGATGCCGAGGACCTCTTGATGTCCGACTGGAACGGTACCATTCTGGGCCCCCCTCACGTTAGCACCCCGGCCCACCATGGAGCCTTTGGCTATATCTCTTGCGCGCATGGTCACTGACAGACGCCATGGTGCAGAGTGTCCACGAGAACCGAATCTACTCCCTCAAGATGCACTGCGGACCCAACTACCCCGATGAGCCCCCCACGATACAGTTTGTCAGTCAGGTCAACTTGCCCTGTGTTAACTCTCGCAACGGCGTTGTCGACCACAAGCAGCTACCGTGCTTGGCCAACTGGAAGAGGGAAAACACCATGGAGACCATCTTGATTGAGCTCAGAAGGTGCGTCGGTACTTGCGCTTGGATGCGCGCTGTGTCGCCCGGCGGCACCGATTAGGCACAGCTGACAGTTGAATTTCTCAGATACATGGCGGCCCCGGCGAACAAGAAGATCCCCCAGCCCCCCGAGGGCTCGACTTACCAGTAACCTATTTTCATGATTCCCCAATAAGCTCGAAAAAAGGACACAGGAGGAACGGTTCGCATGGTTCGCGGTGCAAGTAGTATGGGTCAATGAACACGACTTTTCCTGCAAACCATGATTGTGTCTTTTGATCCATGCTATCGGGTCGTGGACAGAAGCCAGTATCTCATCCGGAAATTCCTGAAGTGGGCAGTGAAACCTCAGGGCGGCGGCACAGCCCGCGGAAGGGAGTCTGAAGGACGTGGTCGTAGATCTCAGCACCTTGGGTACTCGACTTTTTTGTTTCTACAAGCCGACGAACTGTCGGATCATCTGAAGATTGCACTTTCCGCGGGCCAAATTTCGTAGTCGTCATTCATTGACGAACCGCCGTTGTCTGTATGGATGGACCAACAGGGCCGAGAACCATGTCAGCGTGAGGTGGCGTGCATAATAACAATGCAGCACCTGGGCTCATGAGCCCCATGCCAGGGGCTCTACTTCTACCCATCTGAGCTACTAAACTTTGACCGTGTTGCAAAGATGCCAGGTACGCGCCGTATCGATGTTCAAACAGAGATGTTCCAGCGCTTTCAGTCTCACGGGTGAGCTGCTGCCAATGCTCGCAAGGCCTCATGAGCAGCGAGTAGACCACCTCCCATGTATCCGTAACTCAGGTAGGTACTGTAAGTGGGTAGGTACCTACCTATCCGTACATCGTGTGTATATCCAGGCTTGGAACACTGGCGGAAGCCAGACGGACCCGGTGGGCCTCGGTCGTTGCCGTCGGCTAAATGTCGGCAGGCAGCTGCCGCCTCCGTCATCCCAGGCGCATTCTCCTCCATTAAAAGATCCACGCCTTACTACCTGCCCACCTACCTCTACCTAGTTACGCGAGAGCTGTTCCCCGGGAGCTTTGCAACTTGGACTGATGCACGCACTTCCAACGTATGCCAATGCAGCAGCAGCAACAAATATGGCTTCGGCGGTAACCAAGGCCGCCCTCTTCCCGCAGCTGCGGCGAGCTCTCGTCCAGCAGTCGCGATGTTTCCAGACCAGCACCAAGAACCTGCAGCCCTCGGCTTTCGGCGTCGGCTCCAGCATTCCCCCGTCCTACTTCCAGAAGGCGTCGCTCCCCGCCAACACCATCATCCGCTTCGTTCCCCAGCAGACGGCATGGATCGTCGAGCGCATGGGAAAGTTCAATCGCATTCTCGAACCCGGCCTGGCCATCCTGGTCCCCTTCATCGACCGCATCTCCTACGTCAAGTCGCTCAAGGAAAACGCCCTCGAGATCCCCAGCCAGAGCGCCATCACGGCCGACAACGTCACCCTTGAGCTCGACGGTGTCCTGTACACCCGAGTCTTTGATGCCTACAAGGCCAGGTATGTTGGCGCAACGAGGGCTTGTGGCCTCGTCGTCAATGGAAAGGGAACCGCAAAACTGACTTGTCGTTAGCTACGGAGTCGAAGATGCCGAATACGCCATCTCCCAGCTGGCGCAAACCACGATGCGATCCGAGATCGGCCAGCTGACCCTCGACCACGTCCTCAAGGAGCGTGCAGCTCTCAACACCAACATCACCGCCGCCATCAACGAGGCCGCGCAGGCCTGGGGTGTTACCTGCCTGCGTTACGAGATCCGGGATATCCACGCGCCTGCCGGCGTTGTCGAGGCCATGCACCGCCAGGTCACCGCCGAGCGCTCGAAGCGAGCCGAGATTCTCGACTCCGAGGGTCAGCGGCAGTCGGCCATCAACATCGCCGAGGGTAAGAAGCAGAGCGTCATCCTCGCCTCTGAGGCCATGCGCGCCGAGCAGATCAACCGAGCATCCGGTGAGGCCGAGGCCATTCTCATGAAGGCCAAAGCCACGGCGGCTGGTATCGACGCCATCGCCAAGAGCATCGCCGACGGCCAAGAGGCGGCACAGGGCGCCGTCAGCTTGTCCGTCGCCGAGAAGTACGTCGACGCGTTTGCCAAGCTTGCCAAGGAGAGCACGGCGGTCGTCGTCCCCGGAAACGTTGGTGACATTGGAGGCATGATTGCGACGGGCCTGAGTGTCTACGGCAAGGTGGGCGAGGCGCAGGCCAGGACAATGGCAAAGCAGATTGCCGACAAGGACTCGGAAGGGGAGTCCACTGACGATGGGTTCAAGGAGCCCAAGCAGCTGAAGGAGTCGGTGCTTGAGAGCTTTGACGAGGCTGCGGGCAACAAGTAGCCAGGCAAGACGGAGCTGGAGCGGTTGGTGGACACTACGCCGAGAGAATCAGGATGTGACAATATGTACTAGTATTACCCACTCGACCCAAAAAGACGAGGCGACAAAATGCCTATTTACGCACACAGACACAGGTTTAAATTGACATTGTCCACAAGACACAAGACTGTCGTTCCGGGCCGTGGCAGGTCTCCCTTGATGGACCTCACAGAGAAGGAAAGCAGTAACATCATTGGCCAATGAGTTCTATTGACAATTGAGACGAGGTGAGGCGTGAAAGGAGGGAGGCAGCCAGCTGGATCCAGCGCCAGGAGCCTCATCCGTTGATATAATCCGACCAACTCCCTTGACGCCTCCCCCTTCCGCCTCCTCCTCTTGTGCTGAAGAACCGCTTCCTCGTAGCTCATCTGTTGCCCCCCCTCGTTGTATGCTCCCGTCGTCTCTCTTCAAAAAAAGGCATTATGTTCCTCCCCAGCATGCAGCGTGATACTATTACAGAATGTGACTTGAATGAAATGACTGGGCGTTGTAAAACGCCAGCATGCCCCCTTCTCGAGGGCTCGTTTAAAAAAAAAAAAGAAAAAGGAAAAAGAAGAAGAAGAAAAGAGAGGGAAGAGAAAACCAAAGTCAGAGAACCCAACCTTGCCCGCTTCGTCCCGTCCCGAGAACAATCAAACAAGCCGCCGCCGCCGCCGCCATCGCCGTATCCCAAGAGACACCCACGTCTCTTATATTCGTGTGGGCTATTTGTACAAGATTTTGGTTATTGACAAAGAAAATCAATCATGTGCGTTTGGGTATCATGAAGAGACATGTTCGAATCGTTCCCCCGGGGTCAGGCCCTTTTTCAGCCGTCGTCCCCCCAGCAAGCGGGCTCGGCCCCGGAGTCGCCGACCGCGCTCAGCCTGACGGCCTTCCTCTTCGACAGCCCCCTGGTGGTGTAGGCTGCAGCGTCTGCGGGCGAGACGGGCGAGTCCGGCCTCGGGACGCCGCTGGACCGGCCGGCACCGCCGTCGACACCCGCCGTCGCCGCCCGGAGCCGATCCTTGGCCGCGGGGTGGTCTCCCCTCGGCCGCAACGGGGACGGTTCATGTCCGTTCCGCTCCCTCGTCCTCAGCGACCGCCCGCGGTCCTTGCTGGCCGCGCCGCGTCGGGCGTCGCGGCTCTGGAAGAACGACGCCTCGTCCTCGGTCTCGCTGCCGTTGTCCAGGTCCATGTAGTCGCTCAGGTCCGGGCTGGGCTCGGCGAAGTCCATCGAGCTGACGTGGCACACCGGCCGGTCCATGTAGAGCAGGACCCGCTCGCCCTTGGCCGCCGCCGCCGCCGCCGCCGCCGCCTCCTGGACCGGCACCAACTTCCTCGCGCCGGCGGCCCGGGACAACGCCCTCGAGGATGACCGCGAGATCGGCTCCGGATGACCGGAGCCGCCGGGCTGGTGGTGGCTTTTGTCCGGAACCGTCGAGCCCGGACGGCTGTCGGAGGAGCGCGACCCCCCGGCCCTGATGGTGCTGTTGGAGTTGGCCGACGTCTGGTGGCGGAGCGTCTGGGGCGGCTCGGGCCAATTGATGTGGGTGATGGTCGCCTGCGAAGAGCTCCGCTGGTGCTGTTGATGGTGGTGGCGGTGCGGCGACGCGCTTCTCACCTCTTCGTCGTACTCGGCCAGGATGGACTCGCGCATCCGGGCCCGCTTCATCCGGAGGGCGGCGAGCAGCATCTCCTCCTGCCGCGTGACGGCCATGAAGCGGGCGTCCGTCTTGCTGAGGCTGTCCGCAGGGGGCTCGGAGGCGATGGAGGCCTCGGTGGACGTCGGGCTCATCGGCGGGGTCGGTTGGTTGACGGAGCGGGCGGACGATGACTTTGTGGAAGGCATGCGCTGCGGCCGCTCCACGCGGGCGGGGGGCGTGTAGAACTCGGCCGGGGGCGGCACCGAGCTGGAGCGTGTCTCGTGGGCGCCGTAGGCCGGACGCATCGGACGGTCCCCTGCGGAGTTGGTTGTGGACGCCGAGCTGCCGGTCGGGTGCCGCGGCTGCCGCCTCGATGCAGGCGGGGGTTTGTACGTCGTGGCGGGCAAAGAGCTCATCCGAGGAGGGTAGACGACCGGGGGCTGCTGACCCGAGGGCGGCTTGCTCGCGACGGGCCTGTATTCGGCCGTCTGGGCGAAGCTGGCGCGCTTCGTCGACCTTCTGGAGCCGGCCCCCGCGGACGGTGCGTCCCGGGAATGCGCCGACCTCAACGACGACGAGGGGCCCAGGCTGCCGGCGTCGCTGCCCCGGGACTCCCCGGTGAACTTGGAGACCGAGTCCGTGAAAACGTCGTCCTCCGAGTCCGACGACAGCGACAGCACGCTCTTCTCCGCCAGATCGGACTCGTTGATGCTGTGGCTTGTCCGCTTGGACGCCCTGGAGGTCTTGGTGTAGCGGCTCGAGACGCTCGACGCGCAGTCCCGGTCGAACTGCATCGGCTGTTGTCCCGTGGGCTTGGGCGGCTTTGGGAATGCGCCGTGATGGTTCAGGTACGTTGAGGATGTCCCCTCGTGCCGGATCGGCGACCTCGGGGCTGGCCCCGTCGGAGCGTTCCTGTTCTGGTCCGCTGTTTGTCCGGCCTTGTCCAGGGACGGGTCCGACGCCTCCGCCAAAGGGCGGTCGTCGCCGAGGACGCGGTCGAATGACATCTGCTCGTAGTGCTCGTACAGGTTGGGAAGCGTGCTGATGTCGTTAGCGCCCCTGCGGCCGCTGGACCCCATCCTCGGGCGGCCCGTCATGGATTTTATACTGTCGAGTGTGCTTCTCCTAATCAGTCTTCGTTCGGCCCTCTGCGGGACCGGCGGCGGCATCTCCTGTTTGGACGACGAGGACGC
The DNA here is from genome assembly GCA_030867225.1 of Colletotrichum caudatum. Lineage (NCBI taxonomy): Eukaryota > Fungi > Ascomycota > Sordariomycetes > Glomerellales > Glomerellaceae > Colletotrichum > Colletotrichum caudatum. The sequence goes on from MU846121.1 coordinate 12,819, forward strand.
CACAGACGCCAGCGAGGGCGGCCTCGTCGGCTTGTCACACTCTCGTTGAGTGTCCTTTTTGCTCCGGAGACTGTGGTGCTTGTGCAGCGACAGCAAGGGGGCCAGGTCCAGCCGGCTGGGCCGCTTCCTGACCTTGGGATCTGACGACGCCATGTGGTTCGATTCCTTTCCCTCGATGTCGAGTACGGCGTTCGCTTTCGGGGGCAGCCCCTTGGCCATGGCGGAGGACGAGGTTTGCTGGGATATGGAAAGCGGCATCTTGGACTTGTCGTACCACGAAGCGATGGTCGAATTCGAGGCCCGTCGGGTCAGGCTCGAGGTCTCGGTGAACTCGCGGAAGTCGGCGGTGTTGAGCTGCGAAAACCGGCTGGCCAGGTACGCCGGCACGATCTCGGACTCCTGCTCCCATTGCGCGGTGCTCCTGCGGCCGTTGCCGTCGTCGTGGCGCGGGCCCCGGCTCCTCTCGCTCGCCGTGTAAGTCATTGTGCTCTCGGACACGCAGACGCTGATGCCTGAGGTGGTGGACGCCGCGTCCCCTTGTCGCGGCGCATCGATGTTGATCTCGGCGATGCCCAAGATCTTCTGCGCCTTGGACATTGGCCCCGAGACGATGGGGCCAAAGGGCTCTTTTTGTTTCAGCCCCGGGACGGGGAAGGTGAATTTGGACTTGCGGCCCATATCGATGAGGGGACAATGTCAAAAGACGGGCTTCTGTCACGGGCGGTCAGCGAAGCCCATCAGAGAGGCTCGTCCTCTGGAGCAGTGCGGCGCATCGAAAATGAAACCAAGTCAAATCATGCATGACAGCCCATTCATCCGTCAGGATGGGTGGCCCGGCGAACATGCAGCGGCAGAAGGTCGTGGTGGTGTGGGAGGGAGAGGAGGGTCTACCTTGTCCACGCAGGTTGACAACCCGCCTTATCGATGCATGCGGTTTCGGGGGGGGAGGGGAGCAACCAGACGACAAAACTCCATTCGTGGGTTCTTGTTTTCAGAGTTTCCGGTTCGCAGGTTTGGTTCTCGATGTACCGTCCGGAGTCGTTGGTCGCAAAGCCTTCTTGTTGTTGGTCGCACAGCAGCAGACGGAAGAGAGTCTCAGTCTTCCCAAACGGCCCTCCCTCTGGCAGCGGCGCGCAGTAATGAGACAACGGCCCGGCATGCGAAAGAGTACCAACCAAGAAAGAAGGGGGGGGGGGGGGGGGGCGGGGTTGGAATACGAGCCCAGACTCCCTCCTGTTTGCGTTTCCACCGGTATGCTTTTCAGATCGGTCCGCCAGACAGACTCTACTCTCTACCAGTTATCGGAATCTGCTGGTCCTTCGCACGTCGAACATGAGACTCTGAAGCGAGAGGAGGAAAAGGAAGAATCCGGTTCGGGGTGCGTCCGTCGGTCACCTCGGGACATGGGCGATGGATGGACGGATGGGAGGGAACAGCGATGGTGATATGGGGGACGGCACCAATGGGACAAAAGTGGTTTACTAGCCAGCTTGACGTGCGTGACAGCTTCCGACAACCACCTGAACCTTCCATCGCACGCCCTCTACTCTAAAATCCTCCACCTCTGGCCCGACACATCCCCCTCCTTAGCCGGGGGTTGCCTGACTTGCAGGTGATGAAGGTGGGAAGCCGTCGAGATTCTACATGGGTGGTGGCGGCCCATCGCCCGCCATCCTTGCAAGCCACACGAGACTGGTGGGAATGCCAGAGTACCTAGTGCCAGCCAGACCAGAGAGGAGAGACTAGTAGTAGTAGTAGTAGAGGGAGCAAAAGGTCTGTCTGGCAAGACTGCGCGAACGTGTACACAGTGGTGTATCCGTAGGTAGGCTGGTGATTAAGGTACACCCCTCCCCCAACTGCGTCCTCTCCCCTCCTCTCCTCTCCTCTCGCTCTCCTCGCTCTCCCCCCCTCCCTTCGAGGCTAAGGCAGGGGTCATGAATGGCCAGAAACAATCCCCTGAACTAGGAGGGAGCTCTGATATTGGAAGATAAAGATATTAAGAAGAGGAAGAAAAAGCAATAGGAGGTACTGCAGTAACCTCCCACCTAGCCATAAAGGGCTGCTGCACTCTCCTTTGTCCGTGTACTGGACGGACCACATTGTACGGAACCATAGGGAGTGAAAGGTTTGTATGGTGCAACCAACAGAGCGACAAGAAACAAAGAAATGACGAGAGACTACGATGAAGGTGACAGCACTTCCCGTATTCTCTAACATCAAATTTGGCGGCGGGAAAGCCAAGCAGGGGGTCGTAGTAGGTCGAAACCCTTACCCCCCCCCGTTCTTCCTTGGCCCCGGTTCCCGGCCGAAAGCTCGTGGGAGTCAGTCCCTCTCACTTTTTGCTCTCACCTCATGCTTGTGAGCGGGATGAATGATCCATCATCTACGGATATTTGTACGGGCAATCGCCCGCCGGGGGGGGCCGCCTCTTGGAGGGAGAGGAGTCCTGCGACTCGTACAGGCGAAGGCACTCAATCATTTACCGCCTCTCTCTCGTGGGGGGGTGATCGGCAGAGCTGTTCAACGCAATAGGTAAGGGGTTTGTCATCGTCGCATAACCCGCGCGCGCTTTGGGCCTCCCTTTTGCATAGGTTCATCTCTACTACTAGTAGGCTCGTTCACGGGAGTTTGTGCGGGCCGGTCGACAGCGGAGCGGCACTTGAAGACAATAGCCACCCCGCGGCCTGCGCAGCCATGACAACGGACGATTTCGTGTCCTCCCGTTGTCTCACAGTTCCCCAGCGCGCGAACAACTTGTCCGCCTATTTCGAACCCTGCACCTTCAGTAGGTGAGCAGAGAGGCTCTTCTGAAACAGCCTAATGCGGAACAGCCAGGTTTTAGGCGGTCTACTCACCGTTTAAGAGACAGAGAGGGAGAGAAAGAGAGAGTGTGAGAGAGAAGTGTGTGGGTAATGTTAGCTGACAGAAGTCCAAGGGGGGGGGGAGGGTTGGTAGCACCGCATCCCCCATGCGTGTGTGATGTAAACGGTTTAACCCCCGTCCTTTTGCAGTCTAGAGATTTGTTGGCATTGTTTACACACGAGTAAGTATGCTTACACGACCTTCCAAATTAAGGCTGTTTGTATGTTTGATTGTCATTTAATCTTTGATTCCCATGTCTAGAAGCGCAACCAGCCTAGCCTGGGCTTTCAAAATGCTCATGTTCCTGTGTCTTGTCTTGCTTTGCGATCCAACCCATTCCGCACCCAGCAAGCGAGACACTAGTGAGAGAATGCAATCCACATGTCGTGGCTTGAAATGCTCCCTTCCCTAAACCCAGTCGCCCATGAGCCGGCCACGTACGATGTACACACAACACAGTCTCTGCGCAACGGGTCACGCCACTGGGTTTGCGCATGCATTCAGCACCCACTCTGGAAGTTACCGCTCTTCTCTCTCTCTCTCTCTCTTTCTCTCTCCTTCTCTCTGTTTGTCTCTGTTTGTCTCCCCCATGTTGACTCCAACAACCCCGACTTGGGGGCGGCGGCGTGGCTTAGCATGAGTTGCAAGGAGAGACACACTACGGAACCTTTACCGCTAGCGTCTGTTCTCATAAGGCACTGTTTCCATAAGACTCGTTCACGCTAAAGCCTGTGCCTGCCTGCAGGCAGACAGAAAAGCAAACACGGCCATAGCGGCTCAGTCGCTGGCACCACTGTGACTGGAGAACATTTTCTTTTGTTGTTCTCTGCAGCAATCCATGACTCGTGAACCGCTGCTTCTTCTTGTAGTGGCAAACAAGCCGGTTTCGTCCGCATTGAAAGTGTTTTCATCTAGTAGTAGCACATGTGGGCTGGCCCATGTCGTCGGATCTTCTGTGCGAATGAGCTTGCTTCTACATAGGTAGGTACTGAGTATATGGTCCCTTGAAGAGAGCAGAGCTCTACTGGGTTTGGCGCTACCTTGGAACATTAGCTTGTTGTTTGCCTTCGGATGGACACCCCCTCCGCGGCAGGAGAGTTCTGCTATGTCCCAAGCCCCCAGACCCCTTCGACAGGAACCGACTAATGGATACAATTAGACCACGGACTCATCAAATGAAAAGCACGACGATCCGCTTCATCTTTCGACATAACTAGTATATATTGAACTTCTCCGCAATAAGACCACGGAAGGTCAACGACGGTCGTGCTTCAAGGACCGAATCGGGTTGGCTTCCTCATCAATAGTCGGTCGGTATAGTACAACCACTCTGTTTTTCCAACAGTATCACTATCAATGTGTGTACCTACCTCTACAACCTCTAGAGGAACCGCCCTGTTAAGTACATTGGTAGCAGAAGCCTTACCATGCGGAAGGATGACGACTTGGCTTTTGCTTCCTTCTCTGGTCCCCCGTTAGCTCGGTCTAGCTCGGCTCAATAGAGTAAGAAAGGTGTCGTTCGGCGGACGTGCATCACTTGACCCTGTATCCGTATCCGCTCACTCACCCACCCGTGTCACCCTCGTTCTGGGACTCAGCAGCGCACGCAAACGGCGTAGGTGTACGGATACGAAAACACGATTGGTAGCTAACCTCCACTCTCCGTGGGCCATCGCTCCATGCTCAGTGATTTATTCTGCGTCCGTGTGTGCATCCTCCGGACAAGTCAACCCAAGGGTGATCCCAGCTCCGAGTCAACGGTGCTGCTATTTGGCCCATATCTAACTGCTTTCAGCAGCAGCACTCATATGGATAAGTCCGAATAGCAAACCCGCGCGGGTTGAATAGCAGTGTTTCCGAGCCACGCAAGGAAATCTCCAGCAAACGCTAGGTTCTGCTGGGGAAACAAAACTTGGCTCGCCGAGGGCCATGTCGTCCCAGACGTGGCACGCCGAAAACGCCTCACCGTACGAGTAGCTCGAGCTACCAAGCCTGTATCTACCATTTGCCGGTGAACACCACAACTGAACCATTTTCCCCCCATTCGGGATGCCACTTGGGGATTTCAATGGTCTGAGAGCCACCGAGGAACCTCACGGCTGGACCGCCGCCCATAGTGCACGACATCTCGCTTCCGTCGATTGCTCGTCACCGGCGAGATTAAGGATCAAAAGAGGCTAAGGCCGTGGGCCAGGGATTAGTCGAACACATGATTGAAGATAAATGGGGGGGAGGAGGGGGGGCCTTGTTAATAGCAACCCCTGACGATGACCGTACAGGGTCCACGCCCAGGAGATTTTGTTCGGGATCCGCTTCGACTCTCGGAGGAAGGGAAGAAGCTGAAGCACTTTACCGTGACAATGGCCGGAGGCTGGACGCATTGGAGTGCTGCTCCCAACGCGGCATTGTTGCATATGAGACCAAACCGCCCGACAATGCTGCGCCGAGACTGTCAATCACCGTGTCAATTGCAGCATTGCGCTGGCCGGGGCAACCCAGAATTCGCCCCGCTTCCCAGTGACGGCCAAAGCGAGGGACGGGTCGGCTGTCAGGTTAGGGTTAGGCTTGTCAGGCACAGCCGCTTGCTTGAACACGGCTTCGGCATGTCTCTCCTTGTGAACGCACGACCAAGATGACAAGCGTCTCGCCCGGCACATGGCGTCCAGTGCTCATATGGTGTACTCCGTAGTCGGTTTGTAAACCACGCACCAGTCTTGCGACGAAATTGTGCAGAAGACTCCCCTCCCAGTCCGTACGCCCGCCGCTGTTACCGGGATGCCCAGTAGAGCGGCAAGTTGATCCGGATCACTCACTAGCCGAGCAGACCGGCCACATTCCTAGCACACTAGACGTTATAGTCAGGAGAGAGACAGGGACAGAAACGCAATCGCCACCGGGGAAGATCCCAGAGACGGCTGCTGATTGTCCCCCCCCAACAACAACAACAACAAAGTCTTCATGGCGTCGACTTCTCGAGATATCAGCAAGTGCAGCACGGCACTGATCATCCACACGTCGAGGCAATAGAGAGTCACACAATGTACACATGTAATTACTACCCAGCATGCGTTGCAGAGCAGAGTACTTACGGTACAACCACTGGCTGATCGAGGCAGCACAGAGGACGTGCCTCTTAGGGTTAGACGGAGAGGACAGAAAAGAAAAGCAAAACACATTAATAGAAAGAATACAATGATAATAATAATAATAATAATAAGACTGCTGGGGCAGAAGCTTTGGCTTCGAGACTGGCCCTTGACTCCATTGATAAAGTAACCCTCCTCCTCTTCTGGACGGCATGGCTGCGTGGGCTGTTTGTTCTCAAGGAGGAAAGTAGGCGATCAGATCCCAGCCCCGCTACCGCTAATCAAGATCTGTCTGTGGCTGTCGACATCCAGCCCCCGTCGAAATACTTACTCGGTTCGTCACCCTGCCTGTCTGTCTTCCGCTTTCCAATATTGATGCAACGCCATCCGTGCCGCCCCGAATCGGCAGCGGTAGTGGATGTCGCAATCTGTCTTGGATGGAGATGCTCCAGACCTCCAGACGACAGTGAGCAACGACACCTACTCCGTAGTCAACGGCCAGGCTCGGGCATCTGAAAATAGATGGGCGAGGGAAGGACGCCAACCTCTTGTTTCTTGGTTCTGTGCTGCCCCTCGCGTCAATCTCTTTTTCTAGGGAGATATGCATAACGGACAATAGACACCCAAGTACGACGATATCGAACCGCCTACCTCCCTCGCCACGGAGCTGATATCCTTTGGGCCAGGGCTACCGGTTTCCTCGCTCTGACGGGGCTCCTCCCCAGATCCCCCCGACGCTGATCCTCCCTAGGAGTGCAGATTTGCATATGCGCATAGTTGCAAAAAAGTAAAAAGGAACAAAGGTTGAGATAAACATAGGCTCAGATCTCCCCCTCCCCCCTCTTTCACACAAGCTGACAAGTCATTTGGCCGCATACAACTCAAACTCTGATTATGAATCCCCTCTCCTTCGCCAAGGCCGCGTTGTATGCACACAAATAAGACGGGTTTCCTAAAGGCGGTGTTGTTACATCAACCAGCCAAGCCCGCCTTTCACCTTCTCCAATCCTAAACACCGGCGTCCATCGGCCGATGTGTCGCGGCCCGTTGCTAATCATGTGCATCACATCGGCTATCCGATTCCCCTCAGCTGCATGATCTTGTATGCGCGGCATCGGCTATGGGTGCTGTCTCGAACGTTTCGAAGACCCATGATGAAGGATCAATTCCGCCAGACTCGATCCGGCATATCACATCACGCTTGATGTAACCCCTTTGCCCCCCCCCCCCCCCCTCCCCCTTTGCTGGGACTTTTTTTTCTTCGAATCGTATACCGTTGGCATCTCGAAACAGCTAACGCGAGGCGCCTGCCGCCGCGCCGCACGTAGCGGCAGGCAAACTGCGTCAAGGTTACATTGATGGCTCGAATTGCCCCTCAGTCAGCGAGAGGCTAGAAAGTTAAACCCCGTCTTGTTTGTCTGCTGCCCGCGCCGCCCCCTCACTCGCGATTTCGCACCTGCATATCCACCCGCGTGAGATCTCGCCGGATGGCTGGTACCACAACCCGAGCCCGCTCTTCGGCGCCTCCCTGTCACGATGAGCAGATAAGCTAGCCAGGCGGCGCTTGCGGCTTCCGGCGCAGATCTCGAGATATTAACTCAGAGGGCCCCGCTCGCGGTGTTCCAGTTGGCGGGGTAAGGATATATCGCAAAGAGAGAGAGTCATCGCAGGGTAGACGGTCTGACGCGGGTGCATGGTGAGGCAATAGATGGCGCGGGGTGGGGTCTGGGTGACTCGCGTTCTGCTGCTTGCGGAATTGCTTCCTCTTGTTCCTCTCCGGTTTGGCAATCTCATGCCAGTTGCAGGGTTTTGAATCGATGGCGAGCTCGACGCATAGTTACTGGCTGCGCGTTCCCAGATCGACGGGAGAACGGTGGTGATACTGACTCTCTGAGACCTCGTTCAGAATACCCAGCTCGGCACGCACGGCCGTGTGCACGACCTGCCTATCCCATTTCGTTTGCTGATTCAAGTGGATCTATTGGCGAATGTTTCCTGTTCGAGAACGACAGGATGCCTTTCCCTGGCAGGCGACTGAGTCGTGCCGATGGTCGGATGAACCCGGGCACCAAGCGGGCTACGGCGCTTGCTCTTCTTGCCTTTATTCGCCAGCATTATTGGAGACCCTTGATGGCATGTTCAACATGGAAGTAGAACACCAATGAATACACGATTAAGTGTTTTGTGGGAATCCCCGACGTCGGTGAGATTGTGTGAGCGATTTCGGTTGATGTGGGTGTCGGTATCACATGGGATACACCTTTCGTTTCTCACATAACACCATTGAAAGCTATGCACAGCTATAAGATAGAAAGCGTGGTAAGGGATACCCGAGTTAGTGCGGATACCACTGGTATCCCTAGAGGTTTTAGTGTGGTCTTTTGAGTGAGCGACAGAATGTAAAGTCTAGCAAGTCTATATTGCTGTACTTATATCGCAAGGAGTAGACTTAAGACAGTGTAGACTACTACTGCCTAGCAATGTCATGTAGACTTAGCGCAAGGTGAACTTGGCACCACATGTGAACCGTCCGCGTTAACGCCTCGGGTTATGCTGCTCCCCGCGGATGCGGCGACAAACGTGCCGGCCAGGTTCAGCCCATGGTTGCCGGTGGCGGCGGCCCCAGCCGCGGGGATGAAGAGCTTGCCGACCGCGTCGTCGGGTGCCATGGAGACATCAGCGAGCAAGGGTCTAAAGCTATAACAGCTTCCCTTAGCCTCGAGAATGCATTCGATAAGACTCAGAACGATTACAGAATATGTGTACGTAACCTTCCGTGGGAAAAGCGGACGTATAATAACAATGGTTAACGAGAGAATTATGACAACAGTAGCAAACAACAGTTCTGAGACATGACAATCTGTATCAAAGCTTACACATCGGGTTCTTCTCGGGGTGACTCGTTCATCTCGATTTCCACCTATGTCGCTTTTGATTATATTGGGGACGTCTCCCCAGATCGACATTCTGTAGCCCTGCGGTTCGTGGAGACCTTTATCATAGCGACCAGGAACTGCTTCGGGTTTTTTCCTAACACTTTCGAAATGTCTTCTGCCGAACGATGCTGTTTCAATGGGTCAAACAGACTTGACAGAAAGGACGATGTAAGTTCGCCCTAGTTAGTCGCGTTCTCACATCTTCCTATTATCACATAGTTGTCTTCGCCTGAGGGCGCACTTTTGCGGTGGTGAACAACAATTTTTTATGCAAAGATGAATGGGCCTTTTTCAGGCAGCCCCATTCCCAAAATTCAGATTCCAGCCCCGTTGATATCTCATTTGGAAAGACCTTGGTTGAGCAAGGTTTGGCTACTAAAGGACATGTTGGACCCAATGTACGCTACATAGCCCGATGATTGAATGTTCTACGGGTAAGCGGGCCGTCTGTATCCCCCCTTGGCAGTGCATATGCAAGTATGTCCCAATATGTATCACACGCAGGCTGTATTGATATATAGGACAGATGCATTACATCGAGAAGCAAACCATTTGGGTGACTACTCTTGAAAGACACAGTTGTAAGGTCAATAGTGTATCAAACAAGGTTTGTTTACTCGAAGCAAAGGCTCATGGCCTTTTGTTGTGTTCCTTGGGCCTCTTTTGGCAACTACTTTCACTTTGGCTTGCGATCTCATCAGCAGACGGCGTTTTACACAACTTGCGCCGCCAAAATTGTCGCCGATGCTGTCGCAGGTCCCAGTTATCCCGTCTGTGTTTAAGTTTGTGGGAGAGTCTAATGGGAAATGCCCCTTTGTTTGACGGATAACTGCAAAAAAGGTTCAGGGGGTTCTTCTTCTTTGAATAACTGAGAAGATTCGCCCATCTAGACGAATCTACCGCACATTCGACGTTGCCACTAGCTACCAAGTATACAGACAGCGTACCGGGATCCGCACAGAAATACACAGCAATACATGTACAAGAACGCGCCTCGATGAATCTTGTGACCCATCTGCACCATCTCTTACTCCGATCTCGTAAACGTCACCTGCAGATAAGAGCTCGTGATGTTGACCAACCTCCCGTCCTCAATGGTAAAGACGTACTCGTCAACCGCCTCCTGGGCGTCGAGGCCCATCCACACATGCGAGTTATCAAACAAACCCCCGGCGCCGCCTTCGGAGCGGGACCGCGGTTTCGGCTTCGCGGGGTACATCACCGAGCGGAACGTTGTGCTAAACGTGCCCCTGCTGCCGTACAGCGCGGAAAGAGACCGGGAGTTGGAGTACAGGCCGGTGGGGAACAGCCGCAGCGGCGGCCCCCCCGCCGTCCCGTCCTCGCCGTTGATGAAGGCCGACTCGACGACCAGACCCGCGCCATCCGCATCGACGCCCAGGGTCATGTTGCTCCCTGGGGAAGCCGCGACAAACGTGCCGGCTAGGTTCAGCCTGGCATTGTCGGCGGCGGCAGCCTCAGCCGCGGGGATGAAGAGCTCGCCGACCGCGTCGCGGATCGGCCAGCGGGCGGGGGAGGCGGTGTCCCCGGCCACCAGAATGGAGTACCCGATGCCGTGGTCCGGGGAGAGAGCGAATATACACGTGTAGTCAAAGTTGCCGCCCGCCTTGGTGTAGAGATCCGAGACGCGGGTGCGGTTCGAGCCGGCCGAGGTCGGGATCGCGAGTCGGGCGATCTCCCAGGGCGCGCCGACCAGCTCCACCAAAGACCCCGTGCCGCTGAGGGGCTTCATCCACCGCGAGGTGTCAGTGCCGGAGAGGAGCTCCGAGTTCAATATCGAGAGCCCGAGCGCGCGAAGGTTGGCCGCGTTCGAGTATATGCCGCCCGAGGACGCAGTGATGGGGACGTCCAGGCCAAAGGCAGAAAAGTTCGCGTAAAGCGCGCGGTTGATCGCGTTTATATCCGTGCCGTTGGGCACGGCCGCGGTCGTCCCGTTCAGACCGAGGGGCTCGAGGATGAGGGACCGGAGGGCGTCTGCGTAGGTCTGTCCCGTGAGACGTGCAAGCACTTGTCCGAGAAGGGAGTATCCTCCATCGGAGTAGACGGCGTTGCGGTATGGGGAGATGACAGGGCGCTTTCGGCTCAAGTACTCGAAGAGATCTGCGTCAGCGAGTCAGCCATGTAGCCGAGCAGACACGAGGTCAATTTGCTTACCATCAGGGGTCAAGGTCTGAGCCTCCTCTGTGGTCAGGATTGATCTGAGAAGTTCTGATTCTCTTGTCAGCTTTGAATCTGTAAACCATGGACCGTAACTGGGAATTCACCATCCACTCCACCAGATCCGGCTTGGTGAGATGCCAACGCTCCGACTGTAATGTCTTCCCAGCTAATTCGGCCAAAGGAATATTCGGACGAGTTGCTCAGAAGCTCCGGGATATACTTTGTCACATGATGGTCCAGGACTTCGACGCCGGCCTTGACGAGGATCGCGTAGGCCGTGAAGAGCTTGCTCACACTGCCGATGCGCCCGATGGTGCCATCGTTGAGCTCGCCGGACGTCAGCCCGGCCTTTCCGTCTTCGCCGACGTGGTAGTAGCTATATAGGGACTTGTTCGTTGCGGAAGTAAAGACGTCGACGGTGAAGACGAGGTCGGTCTTGTTGAGCCGGCCGCTCTCGAAGAGGGCTTCGATCATCCTAGGGAAAGACTCTGTAGCATTTCGGATGTGCTCGGAATCTGTGGGATCAAAGTTGGAGAGGAACGATGGGCCGAGGAGAGGGACCTCTTCTGTCGGGACGTTGGCAGCAGCGGCAGCGGCAGCGGCAACGGCTGCGGAAGCCAAGAGGCCGAGAATTGAGGTGCGAAGCATTGGGGACGGAATATCTGGGTGGGTTCAAATGTTGGGGTATTATCATAGAGGAGACAAGCGAGTGTAGTGAAGCAGTTCGTGATGAATTGAGGGCTTGGACGCCGTCACTTAAGTATTGCTGGACGATCCATCCTCGGAACGTGATGCTTGGCAGCAGGACGTCATTGCTTGACCTACGCCTTGCTTTACGTTATTCTTGTGTATCATGCTTCTGAGTTAAGAAAGGAGGCTCATAGCTGCCGGGCGCCTGCTAAGCGGTTGAGGCTGACAAGGACGGTGAGCCTACCACCTAGAGGGAGCTGACCTGGGGAATGTTCCTAAAAAGGAAATTGTAAGTCTTGAGTCTTGCCAGTGGCACTCAGCCACATCATTGGGGCTTACTGCCAAGCCTGTCCATCCCGAATGAGGAAAATACAGGTCAACCGCTTGGATCAATTTGGTATCTTATGCTGTAGGCGAGCAACGCGTTTCTCTTGCGAAGCCTCGGGTGGCGGTGAGTCTAGTCGGTCCTTGTCAGTAGCTGGAATAATTTAGTAGAAACGGCTTCTAGCATAATAAATACATAATGCTTACATTCCGAATCTTCTAGGCAACTGACATGTCTTATTTGGCGATATTCAGTAGATGGAAGAACCGCTCTCGGTTTCGGTGTCTCGGTGCCCTGTGAAATAATGATATCAGGGCCTTGTCATTTAAAGCTACTACATCGTCAGCTTCCCCGGTATCATTAGAGCAATAGTAAGCGACCAGGTTGCACCGGTATACATAACTGCGGATGGCTTATAAAATTAGATGGCAAGATCAGGCCATAGCTTAAGTCGTCAAACTGCAATAAGGCTTGTTGTAGGTCATTCTATTTATTAAGATCAAGCTGATTTGTATCTGTAAAGCAGTGTCATAGGCCCGGCGGAGAGGCTTAGACTTTAGGTACGGATCTAAACAAGATGTATAAGGGGGTCGTTCGGCAGCAGTGATTGGCGCAAAGTAATGGAAAGCCACAGCCTGATAAAAGGAGAGTACCTTGCGCTGGAAATTCAGAAAGGCCTACAAATGAGGACTGAAGATTTGTCTGAAATTTGTCTTATCCTAATCTCCCGTTCTGGTCGTAGTAATTCTAGGGAATGGTTTGTGCCAGACTATTGTCAAGAAGACTGTTGTGCTAAAGCGAAGTGGATGTTTATTGTTCCTTTGAAACAGGTGTGAGAACCTTGGAGACAGTAGAGGGAAGACTGGTGGCTTGACAAGCAAAATATATAAAGTGACAGAGATGGATCACACCTGAGGGGCGAATGACATTTGGAGCTTTCCAAAGGGTCGGTAAGAGTGGCTTAGAACTGTATAGGAATGAATAAATCAATTATAATGATAATATCTCAACCTTACACAACGCTGATAAGTACTACTAAACAATCTAGCTTAGCAATATAACACTTAATAGTAGGACGTTATTATTGCTTCTTTACCTTGCTTTCTAGTCTTCTTATATATTATACCTTTAATTCAATAAGCTTATAGCTAAGCTACTAGGCGTCTGCTAAGCGGCCAAGGCTGACAAGGATGGTAAGCCTAATACTCCGCAAATAGAGAGAGATGACCTGGAGAAATTGCCTAAAGAGGAAATTGTAAGTCCTGAGATCCTAGCTGTTAGGGCTTACTTTAAGCCTGTCTATTTCGAATAGGGAAAATATGTGCTAACCGCTGGGATCAAGTCGGTCGGTTGTTACGACCTTAATAGTAGATTCAACAGTATTATCATCACTATTGCCTCAAGCCATAGGCCAGCAACGACTCTGATGCTAACGTTTAAGCGCCCCCCAGCCACACTGTTGTCAGGGTCGTTCGCGCTATGGTCAAAGTAAATCGCTCCGATGCGCGCCAAGTCTCCGGTGCGTTTAAGGTCAGATGTGTGTGAAGTGAAGAAGCTACCGAGAGTGCCGGGCTTGCAAAAAGTCGCTAGTTTGGGCAGAGGACGGAGGTGAATCACGTGGCCGTAGGATATGTGCATTCGGTTCTCTGGCTGGCCTAGCCTCCGTGAATATTAGGCTTCAAACGTTCCAACATAGTCTTTGTCACAGAGATCTAGGTTTAAATGGCCATGTCTTGGCAAATCCTCCCGGTATGGAGAAGACCGGGAAGCCTAGCGGGACCATATCGTTGTAGCCAGCATAGACACTGGGAGGCCTTGGGAGGGGCAAGGATAAGCCAAGCACTAGCCTGACCATGGAAACGACTCCGTTGGTCCGTTGGTCCGTTGGTTAACACTACGAAGTGCAAATGCCTCGTACACCACCTCACGCCATTACAGCTGTGCCGCTGCAGGGGGGTCACAGAGCAGATTTTTGCATGCGGCCAAGCCGGACACTCCCTCCAAGAGTGTTTTCTCTGACGTGGAAGAATGGGTTTAGATCCGCCCTTGGACCCCTTCAACCAGGGTACATCTTCTACCGCCTTTTGCCTAGATTGTGGTCTGGCGCCACATACGAAGGAGACGGAGATTGCTGTATATCCGGTCTAGCCATAAGCAGAAAAGCAATGTATCGATGTTGGATGCTGCAAGTGCCATAGCACTCTCATTCTCATTTTTCTTCATTCATCCGGATAGGCCCGCCCCGGCGCTGCCTAGCGGCTATGCCGGGGTAGAAGTAGCTGGATTCGGCAACGCACATCTGACCTCCGCCGTTGAGTGTCAGCCGAAAGTAACGTAACAGGCATTCTTCGAGTGTTTGAACTTGAACTTGTTTTGTGAGCGCTGCGCCAATGAGTAAGTATCACAACAATGGTATCATTGGAACCGGTCGACGATTGATTGTACATCATATGTGCGTTTTCGCGGTGGTGGCGGTGGACTTTTTACAATTCCTGACACTCCGGGGAAGATTCCTCGTATAGTCTCGGTCCTTTCTTTACCAGGGCGGCCATCTCAAACGTCGTCGCCGTGGTGATCCGACTCCTTTCCTCACCTTTTACGCCGACATCGCACCTACTTAGGAGCATTTCCAATCCCGATTGAAGATGTTAAAAGTTCACAAGGAGATTCTATGACTTGACTTGAAGTACTTTCGGGGCAAATAAGAAAATGAAGTAAATACAAGCGACAATAATTCTTAAATAAAGCCATTGGGACGTGTATCTAATCCACTCCTTCATTCCACATCTAACGTGCCAAGCCTGGTATACTGGAGGAGCATTGAATTCATGGGATCTCGGTTGTTCGGTTGCTAGAAAGATCTGGCTGTGGGACTGGATCCTTTATGGCCCCGGATATATTGTCCCTGTAAGGATATCGGCCTGGCGGTGAAGTGCCACTCAGCGATTCCCCCGGTAGCCAAGATATCGTCGAGTGTTGTTCGTCATAACTACCGAAGCATTGTAGGGCTTGATATCGATGATTGGGGGTCTATCAGGATAGTTTAGCACACTCGTCTTAATCAGCCATCGGGGTGTCAAGAAGTCGCCACTTACCCTAGGCAGATGTAGCCTGTAGTGACATTCAAGGTGTCGCATTGAATGTACAATTTTGGGTTCCACTTTGCTAAGCTCTTTTGTGTCGCGCCATATGCCTCCAGCAACGACTCACACGAGTCTTCGGGCTTCAGGGGGTGTACTTTGCATCTGGCTGGCAGGCACAAGTCCTGGCCGGCTTCGAGACCACCACACCAACCATCGAGCTCGTCGTTGGCTTCCGTGAGGCTCCTGCTCGGCACTTCTTGCGCGGCGGCGATGCTGTCGCAAGTATCTCCTTCCTGGACGCGGTACGTTGTGGCACATTCGGACGACATGCGTTGCGCAGACCAGTCTTGTGGGACTATGGTAGGGGACTCGGGGGAGGTGGACGTTTGACTGGAGGCGTATGGCGGCGGGCTCGTGTAGGCGTAGCCCTTGACGCTGCAGCTGGAGATGTCTGTCTTGAACTCGTCGGCCCGGGCCTCGGTATGTCCGATGGGCGAGTTCACCTCTAACTGCATGGGCCCGAGAATACAGTCGTCGCATTCGCTCGGCGTCAAATCTGTATCGTTGCGCCACTCACCAAGGACGTGGTCGCACGCATTTCCTGTCTCCCTGTCGACCGTTAAACTGATATTGCTGTTGCGAGGAAGGGAATGAAGGCTCACCTATGTCTGTAGCATGAGATGTCATAAACATAAATTTAACGGTCTACGATATAAGTGGCTACGAACAGCGTTAGTTGTGTAACATGCGAGCGATGTCTGAGGGGTTACCAACCAGGGTATAGCACTAAGTTGTGGTCGAAGACATCCTTTTTGGGATCACAGTCGTTCCGAATCTTGGTACGTAAGTCTGAAAGTGAGTTTCTGCAGCTTTTGGTGCATATCTCTTCAATCCCATCGGCGTCAAGAAGGTCGACTCGAGGAGATCTAGTGAGGTCAGTAGTGCACAGTGGGCAAGATGCTACTCGAGTCTTAGGCGGCCTACTCAGACTTGACATGACTCATCAGCAAGGTAGAGCAATCTAAGACGGTATTCAGTGCCTCGAGACACTTTGGAGTCATTCCGAACGACTCGTAGGAAGTAGATCGAAGTGGGAACTGCTGGGCCTGACTGAGCGGCAACGCAGCCAAGCCGGCCACTGTACCAACTATCTTCCACATGGAGAGTTGATCGTGAAGACGGCAAGAACACGAGGGAAGCTTGATTCCTCAAGGTTGTGAAGGTTGAAGAAGGGGAAAGAACCCCGAAAAGTCTGGCCGACTTGAAGCGGGCAAGAAAAGGACATCAGAGTTGTTGATGACAAGGAGCCTGCTGTGCCGCCCTTGGGCCCGTTCTTCACATCAGATTTCAGGTGGGCTGGGTCTAGGACTCCTGCCTCCCGCCAAGTTCTGAACGTGGTTCGACTCATTAACGACAAGCTCTACGGATATCGCTACCGAATCACCCGAAATGATGACTCGATCATCAACTGGGTGTTATGTTGGTTGCTGTTCACACAAGATGCTTTCTGCATCTGTAGGTCAGTCAAGCTGCAAGGTACAGGTGGATGAGAGCACGGATCCGGATAAGCCTCCACCGGCTGGGTTCCGACAGGCAGGGGTCGTGCCCAGAACACCAACAGTCTAATCCTTGTATAACGTTAAGCGTGACTCTATCTATCCCTTTCATATTCTGCCTTGACGGCGGTTTCCTCTGAGTAGCGTACTAGATCACGGCACGAAAGCGCCGTTTGCCAAGATGCAAACCCACTCCATCAAATTCATCGACGCAGGGAGTGACAGTCCAGGATAACTGACAGAACCTCTTTGATGCAGCTCGTCTTCTTGGGATGTTGATCGTCGAGTTTGCGACCCTGGAATTCCTTATGATGGAGTTCGATGGCGCTTGGTACGAAAACGCGGCCGAAAGAACCCGTACTTGGGTGACCAGTATGTTGGACAGCCTGCAAGACGAGCTTACTCCCCTTATACTCACCGGCCTGGCACCGCCAAACAATATTGGCTTTCTATCTTGCTTTACAACGACCAATCAGTATAATTACAAAAACCCATTTAGCGCCTGTTTTACTAGCAGATGGGCATCGTCCTTGGGTTCCGAGGGTAAATAGACGGTGGGCGGTGATATGCATTGTCGTCCAAGCCCCCCTGGTGAAAGTCTTCGTATATGACCCCCACGTAGAAAGCGTTGCAGTACATCCACCCGACATACTTGCGATCGCTACCATCGATAAGAGGGTAGCCACGTTCGTCGTCATCCTCTTCGTCGTCGTCGTCGTCCTCCTCTTCTTCCTTATCCTCATCCTCTTTGTTCTCAACACCGCCCTTGTCATCATCACCAGTGCCATCTGGTGTCCAGGTTCGATCAATAATGGCCAAAACCATTGGTGGTAGGTGGGCTGGAAACAACGATGTGCCGTCATTTGCCTCTTGGAACTGGGTGACGGTGTTGAGGCACTCTTTATCGACATATATACAGTATTGAAAGCGGGGTAACTGGATAGGGAGTCGGTATGTTAAAAGGCTAACTGGAAGCTTAGGGACATCCTGCTCCAAAACCCATTGGTTGAACCGCCTCCTGATGTCAGGTCGGGAGGCGTTATCAAGGGTAGGACGGTCCTCAATGACAACCCAATCGAGATACTGCTCCAGCAGCTCAGCGCGTCGATTCTCAGCAAGGTGACTGTGATAAAATTCCTTGAGCTGCGCGAGGTAGCGGCTCCAGAGCTCATCATCATCGTACGTGCAGCGGTAGATGACGAAGCCCCATTTGTGGATGCCAGTGCTGATCATGTTGAGGCAGGTGTCTCGGTAGACCTCTAGACGGGAGGGGTTGAGGTGGGTAGGAAACTCTGCAAGCGTGCGGGCCCCGTAGCTGTCTGTCTCCATATTTTGTAAGTGTAGATGTATGTTTGGGGAATGAAGTTGTCGGAAGAAAGGATCGTGTGGATGAGAAAAGCAACTTGGAAGATGAATATTCGAGTGCGTGCTTTATACTGAGAGACAAGTATCAGTACCAGGGTACCTAGGTAGGGTAGGTAGGCACCTTGCACTAAGTATTGGAACATGGCCGTAAGGGGTTAGAGCTGCTTAGATGCAGGTAGGTGCCCTTTCCTTTAGTATTGGTCAGGAAGCGGTTCGTCTTGATTTCAGGTGGTGAGTACTTCCCTGTTGGTATCGCTCGCTTTAACGCATGTAGTACATAATGCAACTACAGAAAACACATCTTGCATAGAGGTGGTATTAATGTAAAAGAAGCAAGAGGAGCAAGACAAGTACCCACGTCAAATTGTATTGCGACAAGTTTTTCCTAAGCCTTAGCTACCTATATATAATTCTAGAAGATGATCCAACCCGATGCATAGGATGACAACTAAGATTGCCGTCATACACTGTGTTCAAAGGGATGGTTCGGTCTCAACGCTTTTCCCCGCATGGCGCGGGGTAGGGATCGGAGGGAGGAAGGCAAACACCATACCTTCTGCTTTTCCTTCATGCAACAGATGCGATATCACCGGTCATCATTTGAAATGCCAAGGCTCATTGAACGTTCCGCCCTGTTGTTCTGCGGGGGTGCCTTGGTGGCTGGATTCGGTGCCGACAGCCATCAAAAACCACTTGTATTATCTCGGATCTGTCTCCCGGCGGTGGAACATGCTGCGAACAATAACGCCGTCAACAGCTTCCCGGATTGCAGCCGAGACCCTCTTTGCTCCAACGACGTATGCGATGAGACCCTCTCGCCGAAAGAGCGGGCCGAAGCGCTGGTAGCCGAGCTCACGATCTGGGAGAAGCTGGATAACCTTGTGAACGAGGCGCCCGGCGTTCCGCGACTCGCCGTTCCGCCGTATGAGTGGTGGTCTGAGGGCCTTCACGGAGTCGCGTCGTCCCCGGGTACCAAGTTTGCCAAGAGCGGCAACTTCAGCTACGCAACTTCGTTCCCGCAACCGATTGTCTTGGGCTCGGCTTTCGATGACGACTTGGTCAGAGCGGTCGGGGAAGTGGTCAGCAAGGAGGCGAGGGCGTTCAGTAACCGCGGCAGGTCCGGCCTCGATCTCTACGTAAGCTCAACCTCTCGCCACGTTGAACCTGAATTGTGGCATGATATGCTAACTGACCCCGAGTCCCCGAACATCAATGCGTTCAAGGATCCTCGTTGGGGTCGTGGTCAGGAAACTCCCGGCGAGGACCCCTTCCACCTACAGAACTACGTCGCAGCCATGCTCACAGGACTCGAAGGGGACGATCCTTCGAAAAAGCTAATAGCGACATGCAAGCACTACGCAGCCAACGACTTTGAGAATTACAAAGGCGTCGACCGTGCTGGCTTCGATGCAAACATCACCACCCAGGACCTGTCTGAGTACTATCTTCCGCCTTTCAAAACCTGTGCAGTTGACAAGAAGGTCGGCTCTTTCATGTGTAGCTACAACGCCATCAACGGAAAGCCCCTGTGCGCAAACCCCTATCTTCTGGAGGATATCCTCCGTCAGCATTGGCGTTGGAATGGGGACGGGCAATACGTCTCTACGGATTGCGACTGTGTCGCTCTGATGGTGTCGCATCACCATTATGCCCCGGACCTCGGACACGCGGCGGCCTGGGCGATGAAGGCCGGCACCGATTTGGAGTGCAATGCGTTTCCCGGCTCGGAAGCCCTGCAACTCGCTTGGAACCAGTCTCTCATTTCCGAAAAGGAGGTCGACAAGTCTCTCACAAGGATGTACACAGCGCTCGTATCCGTTGGCCAGTTCGATTCCGCTCAAGGGCAACCGTTTCGCTCGCTGTCGTGGGACGATGTGAATACGAAAGAGGCGCAGAAGCTTGCGTACCAAGCAGTCATCGAAGGCGCTGTGCTCTTGAAAAATGACGGGATTCTGCCCTTGACATCATGGCGCGCAAAGAAGTATGCACTCATCGGTCCCTGGATAAATGCAACGACGCAGATGCAGGGTAACTACTTCGGTCCTGCGCCGTACTTGATCTCCCTCCACCAGGCCGCAAAGGAACTCGAGCTGGATTTCACTTACTCCTTGGGCTCCAAGGTCAACAGCACCGATGATTCGTTCCGTCAAGCGCTCGACTCGGCTCGCGCTGCAGATTTGATCATCTTCGCAGGCGGCGTCGATAACACCCTGGAAGCTGAGACTCGCGACCGCAAGACATTAGCTTGGCCCGAATCCCAGCTTGATCTTGTCCGCTCTCTGTCCGCACTTGGGAAGCCTGTCGTCGTGCTTCAATTCGGTGGAGGGCAGGTTGACGATACCGAGCTCCTCGCCAGCGACTCTATCAATGCACTTCTATGGGGTGGATATCCCGGCCAGTCTGGGGGAAAGGCCGTGTTTGATATTCTATTCGGCCATGCTGCGCCCGCTGGTCGACTCTCGGTCACGCAATACCCTGCGTCTTACAACGAAGCCGTCCCGTCAACAGATATGAACCTCCGACCTGGCCCAGGAAACTCGGGGTTAGGGCGCACTTACATGTGGTACAATGGTGATGCAGTTGTGCCCTATGGATTTGGTTTGCACTATACGACGTTCGACGTCGAGCTGGGAGCGAGGCGGGCGTCAGCTCTCATCAGAACGGAGGAAGTCTCTTTCCTCTTGAGCGACGACCACGCCTCTGGAACCCTGGCGTGGCAGCAGGTGCTGACGAAACCAGTCGTCAGTGTTTCCATTACAGTATCTAATACAGGAAAGGTGGCATCGGATTACGTGGCATTGTTGTTTTTGAGGTCCGACGCTGGCCCAACCCCTCGACCGACCAAGACACTTGCGGGATATCACCGCTTCAGAAACATACAACCCGGAGAGAAGTCTGAGAGAGATGTCACAATTACAATTGAGCGCCTTGTAAGAGTTGATGAGCTCGGAAATCGCGTGCTACACCCGGGTTCTTATGAGTTGTTTGTGGATTTGGACGAGAAGTCGACGTTTGAATTCGAGGTCGGAGGCCCTCCAGTGGTAGTTGAAGAGTTTCCGCAGCCTAAAGATCGGGATTAGGATGGATCTGAGTCGAACCCATTGCGGAATTTTGTGCGACTTCTGGCGGGCCCAGGTGGAGCCTACAAACCCATGGCCAGGCCGCAGTGTCTTTTTTGGAACTGATCTGACAATACGACTGTCTAGTGTAAAGTGGATGACTGCTTAGACGGGCGACAAATCTGACTTTTGCGACATCGGACCGGGATGCAGCATCTGAGGCCGCTTTATGCCAAGTAGCAACACGTTTACAATAACTTCTATCTCTCATAATACACCTAGGAAAATAAGCAACTCATGCGGATTCAATTAAAAGGCATGAAGGCAAGCAAGTCAGACATATTTCATCCAAACTCAGCATCATATTACCAAAACAAGAGAGTATCATGGGCCGTCCCTTTTAGTATCGTAAAGGAACCATGCGAACTCAGGATACATTGTATTGCTGTTGAAAGACTAATGTGATGAGCACCTGGATGTATAGTCTAATCATAGGACTTCTCTTGGACTAGCACAGCCTTCAATCTATTAATGACAAAAAGATATTTGCATGAGAAACTAATGGCTCTTGATACAAACAATAATTTGGTAGATGGGTATCAACTATGAATGATAATGTTCGTGCTATAAGGGATGCGCTCTTGGCAAGACCTGGCTAAACAAAGGAGTGCATTGCCGTCTAAAAGACACTTTCTTGCATGTAAGAAATTTGCGCTTCCCGATAGTCATCTTGTGCAAAATAGCTCAAGGCAGTGTATTTGGCAATGAAGACCAGGTTATGCGGTTACCCAGGCGTGTATCTTGGCCAAGTGGCGCCGTTCATCTTTTGAGCATTGCAACCATTCGGATCGTTGCTGCGAATGAAAGTAACCCACATGCTGCTCATGAGGCCGGCCAGCTCGATGCAAGATCGGGGCTTCCCCTCAAATGGGTTGATGGCGTAACCAAGCCCCTGGACGTTGTTGAACGCGAATGCGACCTCCTGAAAGTGTGTAGCGCCGTAGATTGGCGCGATGCCGTTGACATAGACATCCCACATGTATTATGGGTACACCGGCAACCCAATCCCAGCATAAGATCTTGCCAGGAGCCTTCTACCGCTATGTTGTTGGTAGTCTCCCGCAACCGCCGCCACGCGCTTCCATTGAGAACCATATCGAGCGAGATCCCCAGAAGGTCGACCTGGGTACGATGTGGGTATGCCAACATTCGGGTTGTCTGGATACAACTCCGAGATGGCAGCAATCTAAGTGGTATCGGCCTGCAGACTACTTGCGAGCCATGCTTCAAACTCTTTCATAGTATTGATACCCTGAGATGCGTACGCGGTGCCTTCGTCAAAATTGTTGCCGAGAAGAAGCGGAACAGGGGCAAATTTGCCTCGCAGAAGGGTGCAAAAGGGTGCAGAAGGGTCGATGCTTGCGCCGTGATGAAGTCGCCGTCCACGACAGCGTTAATCCCGGGAGCAGTGCCTCCTAAGGGGGTTTGAGCCGTTGAAGATCCCATTGAGAGTTTGCCATGGAAGTGCTTGCAGACAGCTTATCCGCGCAGCCGAGTCGCCCTTGTCGCATCCCGTCTTCCGTCAGAGGGCCTCGAAGTAAGGTTGCCAAGCATCGGCATTGACGACCCTGGCGACTGGGCCTCCACTCTGGAGGACGGCACCTCGAAATAGGTTGTCATGCTTACCGTCATAGGCAACGAGCTGCATTCCTATGGATCGTGCCCCAGCGGACTCTCCCCAGACAGTCATCTTCTCCGCGCTGCCGCCGAAAGCAGCAATAATGTTTTCTCGAATCTACCTCAGTGCCAGACGTTGGTCTTCAAATCCGATGTTCTCCTGCCTTGTTGTTTTGCAGTTCCCGACTGAAGAGAAATCCCCAATATGAGAGACGATAGTTGATTGAAGCCGCGATTATGGGCTTGTCCTTCTTGGCGGACTGGTCGACAATGTAGCTGAGGTTGTATCTTGGGTCGCGAGATCCACCGTTAACATAGCTCTGAGGTGATTAAAATCAACGATAATTCGTTGTTCCGTCGAAAAGTCCTCAACACCTACGCCTCCGTGAATCCAAAGACCGACCGAAAGATCGTCGCCAGGCTTCGTTCCGGCCGGGCGAACAATGTTGATAGTTAAGCAGTCCTCTGAAACCGGACTCCCGAGACTCGAGGTATCGGAGCCGTACCCAATACACATCCCGGCCATACTCGGTTGCGGACCTCGGCTCTTCAAATGACTCGTTCAGAGGTTGAGGGGGTGCGTAGCGGAGGGAACCGAGGGGGGGCTGCGCATCTGGGATGCCTAGAAATAAATCTTGCGCATAGTTTTTGTCCCGCACGCCCACGAAGGTTCCGTTTGCAAGGCGCACCGAATGAGGCGAAACGTTATGATATTGGTCTACTGGTGTGAGACACTCGGATTGGTCCGAGCCCAAGAGGAGCACCGGGAGTTTACACACTTGTGGCCGCATCCCGGACGGTTTCCAACAAAGCCAAAGGATGCTCACAGCTTCTAGATGCCGAGAGGAAGGGAAAGAATAGGCTATAGCTAGCAACGGCGTGTCTCACTTCGTTCAGATGAATCAAACATTACATCTTCAAGCTACCTAGCCAGACAGGATTCAATTCTGGGATAATTATTTCATGTCTCTCATAGTCCTTATGAGTTTCCTCTGACCTCAGGACCGTAAACCACGGCTATACAATTCCGCTGGAGTGGAGGCTATTAGCCGGTTCGGATACAATGCATCTTTCATTGGTGGCACCGTCGACCAGCCGTGACCGATCATTTGATTCATCGATGACACCCATATTACCATGCACATCGGGATCTCGGGAACTGTGGTGACACTTTGCGGACTGAGGTGTGCATGGGCCGGGTAGTTCGTTCCATGAGGAAGGGCCGGCATCACTCGCATCACAGTTCCCCTCGGGAGCAAGAACAATACTACCAAAGCCGAAGAATCCAGTCTCATACATATCTGCCGACAGCGTCTCCGTTTCTTCAAAGAGGAAAGGTGCGTTTTTAGTTTCTCGTATTTCTCATGTGTCACGGAATACCAGGCGACTCACTTCTGTTTACGGGTTGGCAATGAGTGACTATACTACAAGGGCTCCCACGCCGCTGCTAAACCCCCCATGCTGGTTGGCGTTTATGTAGAGCCAGGATTCTACCCCGCTCAATGAACAAGTATTTGGATCCGGCACTTGATGATGTACATACCCCGACGTGGAGCCGACTGCGGGGGGGTGGGATATCCGAGCTCACGTTTGTACTGGGTCATCCTTCCGACGGTCCGGAGACAAGAAATCCGATTCCGTTTGGAACAATTCAATGCTAAGTAGAATTTTGCCGTAGTTTCGTTATTCTTTTTCAATTGTTATTAAAAATGAGATGCCTCCATGGAAATACATGACCAGAGACCACAGCACCTCAAGTGGCACACGATCGCTCCTGTCAGACCACATCAATATCCCTTCACTTTCTGGTGCAGAATATTTAACCCATGTCACGATGGAATACATAAAGAAGCAAGCTTGAGATTGAAGCTAGTTCCAGACGCATATCCTCTCTTCGGCTACCGCGGTACATCAGTAAACATCTGGGCGTTGACTTGAAACTATCATTTTGTGGTGCATTTCACCGGCAAGCTCGGGATCTCAGCGGAATAGATTTGATGTTGCAACAAGGCTGAAAATGTCGGAACCTAAAGGTTCTGTATGTACGGCGTATCTGTCATTAGACATCACGGGCTGCCCAACTGTATCTACCTAGACATCCAGAGTACGTGACTTCCGCGCTGATTTCGGTGGAGGACATAGCGCCATGGAACAGTTTAGCCTCCCCAAAAGCGTCGTCGATGCACCCAATCTGATTCTCGCTCGAGAGCAGAAGCTTTCATTCCCCAGGGGTCCTCCTTGTCCGGGGGGCCGCTGAATAAACTTTTTGGGCCGGTCTCTTATTAAATAGACGTTCACTTTCCGTAGGTCCCTTTTAGTAACCTTCCTTTGAATGTTCTCCATCGATCTTTTGCGGCAGAGCTGTGCCGCGCTCGACTGCAGTTCACGGAATATCGTGGGATTCGGAATGTCCCGCCACGTCAACAATGGCCGACGACGATAGAGTGATTCGACTCCTGGCGTCTACTTGGATAATGGTAGGAACAAGCGCCGTACTGCTTTTCCTCCGGATCTATTGCAAGATATGGCGTGGTCGGGGTCTATGGTGGGACGATCACTTACTGATTGTTGCTTGGGTACGTTGATTCCTCGACTGCCCATCGTCGGCCTGCATGTTCAAGAAGGGTAGTCTCGCTGATTTTTGGCTGTCGTCCGTCAAGACAAGCTTAGCGATATCCGTATCCATCAATACCTACATTGTTAGTTTAGGGTTTGGGCGTCACATTTCGACTATCAGCGATCAAAACAAGGACACGATCAACCTTTTTACGATCCTCGTCGCAACCTTTGGCATCCTCGCGACAACTTTGAGCAAAACATCGTTCGCCCTCATGCTATACCGAATCATCATCAACGAATGGCTCAAGCACCTTTTGATATTCATCATCGTAACGATAAACATATCGATGAACCTGGTCTGGATCTTCGGGTTCGCTAAATGCACACCGCTGGCAAAAGTTTGGAACTCTAGCGTTCCTGGGAAGTGCTGGGACAAGACGCGCCTAGTCAAATACCAAAGCTTTACTGCTTGTAGGTCTGGGTGGAAAAAACAAAAGTCGCGGGAAGTTGAAGAGCCCGATTATTGACATGATAATTGCAGATTATTCCGCCTCGTTGGATTTCGTTTTGGCGTTTCTGCCCTGGCCGATCCTCATGGGTGCGGCATTGCGGCGGCGCGAGAGACTTGGTCTCGCCGTGGCCATGAGCTTAGGCGCGATGTATGTGTGTGTGTTTTTTTTTTAAGTTACTTGGAGACTCATCGCTGACTTCTGATTAGTGCCGGGGCTTGCGGTATCGTGAAGGGGGTGCTGATGGTGTCGATGACCAGTACGGACATCACGTACGACCTAGTTGACCTGACGATTTGGACCCTCACAGAGCCCGCAGCGTCAATAATGGCAATTTCTATACCTGTTTTGTCAGTATACTTTCGCTGCCCTGCCCTTTCATTTCAGGGACTGACCCTCGGGTACTTGCACAGGAGGATGTTGTACCGCGAGCTGAGGTCTAGTCAGCGAAGCTACCCAAGAAAAACGTCACAATCTCAGTCGAACACTCTCGAAGCAAAAAGAACCAAAACCAACCGGAACGATCGCGGCAATAGTTTCGGCATCGACTCTGTCAATGCCATGCCGGTTGCTAGGGTGGAAGAATCTCAGGGGGGGTTGCTGAAGCAAGAATGTGATTCCGTCCCTCGCGCCGTATTGAAAAGAGAGTCTACGAGGGAAAATCATAATTTTTTGCCCTACAGGAGTCGTATAAACTCTATAGAGCTGATCTCCTGAGTCCGAGATCTGTTTAAGTTGCTTCTCACCAGATCATACAACGATATCCTCTTAGTGAACTTTCATATTGTGGTGACTGCACAAAAAGAATGAACAATACACACCAACATGTATATGTTGCAGGCCGATCGCTAGACTTCTAGAGCCAAAGATACCAAAAAGCTAGCAGATCGACTTTTACGTCATGTTATAGTAGTCAAGATCTGTCATAGACAAGAAGTAGATCTATAACTACTAAGCAGTAATCATGGCTAAAATCACCTTATGACACACCCCCCTAGATCTGCCCCCTGTAGTAGGAGGTTTACACAACTCTTATCAACCTTCTAATTAGGTAAAACTCGCTAAAGTCTAGGTGGTTACCAGCCCTTATAGGTACCCTCTGGCGTAATATATCTTAGGACCAGCTATAGGAATCAAACCTATAAGGCGTGGAAGTAGAAGCCAAAGCATGCTCTTACTATGTAGGCATAACGATAGGGGTGCAGCACGAGCTAGGCTTATAACTGTTGTAGACAAAAGTGGACCCATAATTGCCGAGCAGCAATTGTGGCTTGAATCACCTTGCAACAAGATCAATATATGACAACGATGTGCCCCTTTCTTAAGTGAGCATTATTGCGTAGATGCTGAAACAGGAATCAAAGCAATAGCCATGTGTGCGATAAACAACAAGATTGCGGCCTTCTCCATGCTCCTCTGATATGCTGCTCAAGGTAACGAGGCACCGGCAGGCTTCAACTCCTTCATAGTCTCCTCTACTAGTCTTTCCCCAAGCTCCCGCCCTTCTTCCGTGTACCAAATTGGCGGGTATCTGACATGGTTAGCAAACATGTTTTTCGAACTTTGGTGGCTCAAAGATGCACTCACGGCCTGATTGCCCATTCGCTGATGAAGCTTCCGTGGGCCTCGACGCCCTGGACTAGAGCCGCGTTGAGGTACACGGAGGCGCCAACATCGAGCGGTCTCGCCAGGAAGTGCTGGATGACGACAAAGATCTTTTGCAATATCAAGGCGTTGTCGTGGGTCAGGGCTGTTCCTTTCGTCATACCGGGATTCGACACGTTGATCAGGACATCGCTCGGGTCGACAAGCTCGGCGAGCTTCGCGATGAAAAACCCGAGCAGCAGCTTCGACCTCGTGTACGCGGCCTGTATCATGTACCCCTTGGGATCGTCACATTGCGGCAGTACCGGGTTCGTTGTCTTGAGCGTGGTCATGTACGACGCGTCGGATCCCACGACGCTGAGCACGGGCGGTCTGGGGGTGCCGGGGATCTTCTTGGACTTGAGGACGGGAACGAGAAGCAGAGACAAGTACACAGTCGAGAGATAGTTGACCTGCATCGTCATCTCGTGGCCGGTGCCCGCAGCAGTTGTGTACGATGCCATCATCAACCCGGCGTTGAGGATGGCGATATCAAGGCGCGGCAGGGATGCACACTTGTCGGTGAATTGGCGGATTGAGTCGTACGATTCCATGTCGAGAACCCAGACGGACACCTGGGAGCCCGGGAAGTCTTTGCGCAGCTCGGCCGCTGCCGCATCGCCTTTGGCCTGGGAACGCACGCCCATGATCAGATGGGAGAGCCCGAGTTCCAGCAGCTGCCGGGAGGCCGACAGACCAAGGCCTACATTGCTTCCCGTGACAACGGCGGTCTGGCCTGTGAGACGCAAGTCGGTGGGCAAAGGCGTGGGCGATACACGTTGCCGACGCAAGAAGCCTCGAACTGTAGTCTCGAATGCAGCTTCGGCCTGAAGTTTTGCCGACATGATTGGGTTTCGATGTAGGGGCGATGACTTCGGCAAGGTTCGATCAATAATATAACAGCCTTTAACCTTGGAAACACGTGGCCCGGAGGGGCGACCACCGTCTGGTTTTATGTATTGTTATGTGAAACCGGACGGCATGATCGTTATCGTTATCGGCCTGCCGGCGCTCACTCACTGATTCTCCCACTTCAGGATTCCGTACACGATTGCATAATTTCGGCCGAAGGCGGCGGCGGGCTGCCAGCATTGTCTTATTAACCCATCACATTACCCCCCTGCGAATAGCTTGCTGTTTCAGAAGCTCCGCCGAAGGCGGCCGGCTGACAGGATTTGTATTATAAATCCATCACCCCTGAGCGAGTGTGATTGGCTTGCTGTCTAAAAAACGACTATATCAATTGCAGGCAGCAACAAACGCGTTGCCTCATTATATCACTTCTGACACGCCGGTAGGAGCACTTTTACGCAATATTTCTTGAAGGCCTTCGGAGGAATTAAACCTCGATTGAGGGTTGATGATACTTGACGTAACACCACGCTTGATACCATCAAGGTACGACGGCTGTAGACTTGTCCTAGGTTTACAGAGTATAATTGATGCAAAGCGATGCCGTCAATAGTGTGCAGCAGTGAAGGCCTCATATTATTTGGCGCTAGACAACGCAACTGGCGGAACGGGAATTGCTTAATTCGGCCGTAGGCAGCAGGCTGCCGACCTTTTCTTATCAATCCGTCACCTACGAGTCTATCAGTCGACGCCGACTGATACTAATACTGTCCGGTGCGGTCGAGAGTCGCTTGTTCTTTTCGATCCAGGGAAACCCATTGTCGCTGACGGCATTGCGTCGGTACCGGGTGGGAAAGCCTGGTGGAACACACAGCCAAGATCGTTCCAAGGAAGAATTACATGGACGTGGACAGGCGTTCTGTATTGCAGCGAGTAATACAAGCTCAACGAAAGGTCCATCGATAGCCATCAGACGCGACGTTGCCCTACCCCTACAAGGCGGTCTGGACCAAGTAGAAACACCACGCAGCCTATGATAGGCCTATACAGGGATGTTTGGCATGCAAGATCGCCATACACTTTGAACAAATACACGGAGGCCGAGGTACTTTGCTTGCTCGCCAAGTAACGCAGTACTAGTCTGGACTGGACGCAACTCAACACCACGCGGGGCCGGGCAGCTCGCTTCTCGTCGCTCGATAAGACAGAGTAACTAAACTAGCGTCTATATGGAACAACCGTGTCAACGTTGATAGACATGAGCTTGATCTCATCAAGGAACGAACCACCCCATGGTCCCGCACTGGGCTCGGCCTGAGCACACGAGTGCATCTATCCTCCACAGCTCTGTGCTATTCCGATTACGAAGTGGCGTCCTGGGTGCTTCTCCGGCCCCCACTGTGCGTGAGCAGTTTAATCGCCGTTCTTTGTGAGCGCTCACATCCAAAGTCCCTCGAGCAGTGGTCATTCCAGACAGTAGTGTCGTTCGCTGATTCCGCAGCATTCTATTCCCCCCACCCGGTCGTGTTCTCCGAAAGAGAAACCTGATGATTGGAGGGAGTCTACCCTCGGGCGGGTTAGCACCTGGCCGGTGCCGATGCCGATGCCGGTGCCGCGCGACTGGGTCGCTGCCTAGTTGCTTTAGACGAGACGGGCGATGTAGGACACGACATCGGATACGCAGACGTTGGAGGCGTTCGTAGCGAGGTTCTGGCAGTCGGCGTCGGTGTACAGCTCGACTGCTCAGTTGCAAAAATAAACGAGTCAGTCACGTACGCCCACAGGGCGCAGCGTTCCCGAGAAGAGGTAGGGGGGGGAGGGGCTTACAGCTGAAGCGCGGGGTCAAGCCGCTGGCCGAGAACCTCTCGTAGGTGTGGTTGTCGACAGCCGGGGGAATGAGCTGGCACTGGTTGAGATAGTCGCTCGGGACGGTGAGGGACTTGCCGGTGCCCTCGAAGGGGGCCGGGGTGCCGGTGCAGTTGGAGGCCGGGTCGTAGAACATGTTGATGGTGCCCACGACGGAGGTCGCGGAGGCGGTTGCGGCGAGGGCCAGGAGGCCGGCGGCTGTGGCGGTCGTGAAGTGCATCTTGAGATTGGTTGTTTTCTTTTCTTCTTCTTTTTTTCGGCTGCGAATCTGGGCCGAGTGAGTTTCTGGAGAAGCGGGAATTCGGGTCCAAGAACGTAAGGGGAAGCCCGCCCTTTTTGGGGTTTTATTCTACGGGCTTGCCTTCACCCTTGCTTTGCATTGACATGTTCAAGTGGGTGGAACTGGCTTGTTCATTTATACGGGCTCGTATTCTTTGCTTTGCTCTGCATTTCGGTTGTCCATAAACGGAACGATACCCACACTCGCCGAGCCTCCCGTACCGTAGTATACTGGTTCATCCGGTCAGTCAGTGGTGGCCCTCCCCGCAACAGCGACACTCAAAACAGGGGTGGGGTGATGCTGCCCAGCTGCTCCGAGAACCACAGCCACCAAGAACGATGCCAGGGATCATTCTCGCTCGCTAGAAGCTCGTGGATGGGTTCCCCTATTGCAACGTGAAGGCCGATCTGCATGCAGCCCTACTACTACTATATGAATGAATACCTACACTATTATTGTCTCCGCCGCCGGTTTTGAGGGCATGGTGGAGATATCAGCCCATCTTTGACCGACACATCCCGTTTCTTACTGCAAGACAAGACAAGCGAGCTGCCCTCGGCAGAATGAAGGAGCCTGGAACCGCCTACAGCGATGACGACGGCGAGAGAAACATGGAGACAACCACAACTTTCATAGGGTCCATACCTAACTTCTGTCAGCACCCTAAACAGCACTGAGGTATGTACCCAAGATAGCCCCGTCCTACACATGGTCGCACGCACAGAGGTCTGATCTAATCTAATCTAAACAACCTCTCATAGTGCGCATCTGCCATCGGCAGTGACTAATCCATCTCAACTCAACGCTTCCAGCCTCCTGCGGAATAAGGTAACACACCATATTTGATTGGCCAATTGGTCCAGGCACCAGCATGCGCCAAGGTGCGGTGCAGGGGGCCAGGGCCGCCTTGGTTGTGTTGTTGACTAAGCTCTTGCTGATATAAGCTGCCTGCCTTCCTGCCCTCTGTGGCCGGAAGTGGTCTGAGCTTTGAAGGTCAGGATGGCATATCCGTACAAATAAAATAAATACCACGAGGAGGCGGTCGACTCCAAGTATAAGCAGGGCAGAAGAACATCAGAATAACTCTGTAGAGTCGTTGTGTTTTGCTCCTTGGACTACGGAAACACTAAAGAACGCACGTGCGAGCTTTTCCCCTAGCATCTTCGCAATGGTGACGGCACTGCCCTCTCGCGCCAAGGTAAGCAGAACCTACTAATTAGCTCCCGTTCGAACATTGCCAGACGACGACTTACACCGTTTCCAAGCAGCGGCCTGCGCAACAGCATCAACCAGACCCCCGAACCAGCTCGACATGCAGCAGAAACAAGAGCGAAAACCCGTTGCGGCCAAAGAGACCGACGCAGGTACTCAATGTCGCCGTGTGGGGCAGTGGCGAGAATTGCGAGCTCGGCCTCGGCCCCCGCGTCACCGAGGCCCCCAAGCCCCGCCTCGCCGACAAGTTCCTGTCCGCAGACGCCGTCGGCGTCGTTCAGGTCTCGGCGGGCGGCATGCACTGCGCCGCCTTGACTCGCGACGGCAAGGTCCTGACGTGGGGCGTCAACGATGACGGGGCGTTGGGCCGGGTGAAGTTGCCGGATACGCCCGAAGAAGGCGACGGGGATCTCTTGGATCCGTTCGAGAGCACGCCGGGACAGGTGCCCTTGGGGGACGACGTCCAAGTCGCGCAGATTGCGACGACCAACAGCGCGTGCTTCGCATTGACGGCTGAAGGGACCGTCTACGGCTGGGGAAGCTTTGCGGGGGGGGACGGCAACTTTGGCTTCCTTCACGAGAAGCCCCCCAAGACCGCAGAGCTGCTGCCCGTGCGCATACCAGGCCTCGAGGACGTCATGGAACTGGCCGGCGGCGCCAACCACATCCTGGCCTTGACCAACGACGGCAACGTCTTTGCCTGGGGCTCGGGGGAACAGAACGAGCTGGGGAGGCGCGTCTTGGAGCGTCGCCGCTTCGAGACCCTGATTCCCCAGCGCGTAGGCCTGCCCAGGAACAAGGCGGCCAACATCTTTGCGGGCTCGCACCACAGCTTCGTCATAGATGCCGACGGCAAGGTCTGGGCTTTCGGGCTGAACAACTTTGGCCAATGCGGCATCCCGACCCGAGAGATCACCGGGTTCACCACCATCATATCGCCAACCATCGTCAAGAGCCTGGGCCACTACGAAATCCGACACATCGCATGCGGACTTCATCACTCTATTGCTTGCACAAAGAGTGGACAAGTCCTGGTGTGGGGTCGGTGCGACGACGGCCAGATGGGTATTAATCTTGATGCAGTGCCCAAAGAGCACATCATTTTTGACTCCCGGGGACGTCCCAGAGTCCTGAATGTGCCGACCGAGGTGCCGATACCTGTCAAGTCATCCCACATATCCAGGTTTGACTCCCTTCTTTGTGCTGATAAGAGTGCAGACCGTCAAGCAGTGTTTGTTGCGGCCGGGGTCGACAACTGCTTCATCGTTGCCAACGAGTTATATGCGTGGGGGTTTTCTGCCAGCTACAACACCGGTCTGAAGACCACCGAGACGGTCAGATCCCCGACCGCGGTGCCATGCCGGCCGACGGCAACGTTCGTTGACGCCGGGGGCCAGTTTGGTATCGCGTGTGGACCCAGCGTATGAACCCTGCGAGACCTGCCTTCACACGATCAGGAAGTTGAGGTTGGAGGCCTTGAGCTTCTGGACCCAGGTCCGTTCCGCCTGGGTGTGCGGGTCCACGGATTCCTCAAGGTTCCAGATGGTTTGCAGCGTGTCCATGGCGGTCATGATGAAGCCCCAGGGGGTCGCAATCATGAGCCTTTTCAGGCGGTCGAGGATCCATTTCCGTCTTTCGGGGTCCGAAGTCCCCGCGCCGGCAACGAACGTCGGCCAACAGGTGGCCTTGAAGTTGGGGTCCTCGTCGTGGATACAGGACAGGTGGTAGATTATTTGGCTGTTGAGTTCCTCGCGGTCAACAGGCACGAGCACCGATGCCGAGGGAAGGGCGTGGAGGATGTACAGGCAGGCGGCAAGGCGGTGGGCCGAGCCGGCGTGGATCCGGCTCTCAACCGGGATGTGTCTAAAGTATGAAATGGTCCGTGGCTCGTACGCCCAGTCATGGACGTCGAAGGACAGTGCTTGCTGCAGGATTTGTGCGGCGCCCCGCGCCACGTCTGCCGCAGAATCCACGTCTTGTGTGCTGCGGTTTGACAGCTGGGACGCCGCCAGAAGGATCTGGAGGATATCGGGCGGGCAACAGAAGTAGCTGTTCGCGGCAGCCTTGCCCAGGACGGAGGAAACCTGCGCAGACTGGTAATACGACTTGGCGGCCGGCGTCGATGTATTGAAGGCGGAAGCCAAGATGTAGTAGCTGCGGAGGAGGGATCGGTTTAGATGATACATTGACCCATCAGGAGCAGCATCGACTTACATGAAGCAATCCGACATGACATAGTCCCGTAGTGCAGAGTCGGCCGCCGTTCCAACGGGGGGCAGATAAGACATGATTCGCCCAGCGCCCTCGAGATGAGGCTTCCAGCCGTCCCTTCCGCTCTCGAGCAGCTCAACGTTGACGAAGAAGAGCACCGAGGCCAACACCACGTCTCCTCCGACGCCGCGGATGTCTTGCAGCGCGGAGGACAAGAGGCGCAGGGCCTTGTGCTTGGCGACCAGGGCATCGGTCAGGGCTTGCCGCGCGTTCAGATCCGACTCGGGATCGGACGACAGCGCGCGGGAAAGATTGGACATGTGAGCCGCGGAGGCGGCCACAATAATGTGCTGCAGCAGGGGATGAGCCTTGGTCAGCGGGATGAGTGAGCGGAAAGGGTTCCGATCGGGCAGGTCCCAGGAGACGAGATCCCTGCAGACGCGCGTGGTGACTACGGAGAGAAGAGAGGAGCCGGGTCAGCCATTCTGGTGTCTTTCCCGAGGGGATTGGGAGAGATGGGGGAGGCAGGGGCAAAGTTTACAATACGAGAGGTAGTGTCTGTAGTGATGCTCCACATCCTGGAAGAGAGGGTCGACGAGGGTGGTCCAGGGAGCCGACCGGGTCTCGGTCCCGGCGGGCCGAAGGTCAGAGACGACAAGAGCAGTGGAAGCGTCCTCGGCAGATGCGGGAGAGTCCTGGTGATGGCGGTAGTGATGGCGGTCCGGCACGGGGGTCGATGCGAAGGTAGATGCGGAGGCGGAGGATGAGGGCTCGAGCGTGGAGGCCCGGGGCGAGGTCGTGGTGGTGCTGATGGTGCTGATGGTGCTGGCGGTGGTGGCCGTATCAGCCGAGAAGGTGATGGCGGTCTTTCCGGCGAGCTTTCCGCAGCTCGCGACGCCCTCAGCCCAGCGGAACAGCTTCCCGTAGCCCAGGCATTCGTGGCCGCCGGTTGTGCACTTGTGGCAGTGGGGATAGGAGCGGTCACAGCGCAGGCGGCGGCGGCGGCAGTTGTGGCACGGCTTGGTCGGGGCGTTGAGCAGATCGATGCGGGCCATGTTAGGTAGCTGCAAGGCGGCGCACGCGAGGTCTGGGTGGATGGCTGGCTGGCTGGCGGGCGCGTGGCAGCGATAACATGGAACACAAAGTGCAGGGTCGGTCAGATGGATCTCGCTACAGCCAAGAAGAGGCCGTGATGCGTCTGGTGCGATGAGCGAGGTAGGTGTTGTGGACAGCAGGAGATGGCGGTTAGGATGGGCGCAGATGCTGCCTCGATTGAGAAATAGGTTATCAAGATATGCATGACAAGGCGTCTTGAGATTGGTCGTGGGCGGGGTGGGATGCTGCGGGTGGGTGTGCGAGCGCGGGGTTGACGGATGGGGATAACGTCAAGTAGGTACCAAACGAACCACCCACCACGTCCGGGAATGAAAGGTTGGTTTGGTTGGTTGATTGAGTCGAGCAGCAGTCCGAACTACTTTCCTGGTATGGGATGGAACGCGGGTCGACTGGTCTGGTGTGTTTGGCAGACGGCGAACGAAGCCTTCCATCCAACATCAACATCAACATCAGCTCAGCCAGCCGGACGCCGACACCACCGACGGCCGAAGTCGCCGCTTCCACGACCATTCGATAAGCGTCGATAAGGTACGGCACTAGTCCCAATACGGTAACCGAGAGACACGTTTTGCATATCCGCCCCACCTGAATGTTTCCCGGCGCACCTTCCAGGTAAGTTAGCGTTGAAGAACCTCCACTGGACATTTCCTGGCCAATCAAGCACGACTAACGACATCGGTTGATGTGTCAGCAGGGTATTGGGGGGAATACAGTTCCCTGTCGTCACCGGATTTCGTTTCGTAACGCGATCCCCAGAACATCCTTACGCTGCGAAATCTCATCGTCCAGCGCGTCATTCCACCGTAGGCCGCCGCGCCACTCCCCAATCATGAATCAATCACTACATACTAATAGCTCGCCAGATCTCATGAGCCCGTCTCCCGTCGGCTTTTGTGGGGTGGTGGTGCTGCGCTGCTCGATCCATATTCCGAGTAGCCAGACGGCCTCCTACCCGGCAAGCAAGCAAGGCAAGCATCTCTTGATTTGAAACGGCTCTCCTCTAGCCCGACGTCTCCGCCCTGGCCATCCAAATAGACTCCCGCCTGACATTGACTTTTGTCACAGGAAAGCCGGTGACTGACGTTGGTTCGCATCATGGCTCAGAAGGGAAGCCAAGGTGCACACCATGCCGCCTCCTCTCCCTGCACCCACCCGTTAGCCGCTTCGCAAGGCTTGTGAGGCTCTCCGAAGGGGGGGGGGGGCTTCTGGGAATTGGGACGGTGCCTTGTTCCGGCCCGTGTGTCGATGTTTGCTGCTTCGCCTCGACGAGCCGAGAAGGTTGGTGGTTCTAGCCGCATGCAAATCTTGACGCCCATTCTCCACACTACATGTCACCGCCCCCCCCCCCCCCCTCGGGGTTTGAAATTCTCCTCCTCAAAGAACCCCCATGCTCCCTTTGTGTGATTAAATGTGTCTGTGTGATTCTTTTTTTGCGGACTGTTCTTCTTCTGGGCATTGTTTAGATACTGGACAGACTCCGTTGCGCCTCATAATCTCAGCTTGATGCTTTTTTTTCTTTCTTTTTGCTTGCTTCCATGTTGTCAGAAACTGTCTTTATATGACCCAAGATCTATACTGTCCCCATAGACGAGTAGACACCATTCTCGAGCCGCATACCCACCTCATCGACCCTGTATCACTGCTGGAGAACAGCCACAGATAAAGCCGGCGCCGATGACCCGGCACGACACCGAGCGGGATGCCGCTGGGCCCGGCGGCCAGGCTCCCGAGCTCGACGTCGAGTTCCTTGGTCGCCAGCGCCCGGTCGTCTTCAAGTCGCAGTGGGCCGAGCTGGGCTTCTGCTTCTCCCTCTTGGGGTCCATGCTCATGGCGGTACGTCCCCCCCGCGGCCCCCCTCCGTCGCGACAGCTCGTGACTCGACCGG
Organism: Colletotrichum caudatum; assembly: GCA_030867225.1. Taxonomy (NCBI): domain Eukaryota; kingdom Fungi; phylum Ascomycota; class Sordariomycetes; order Glomerellales; family Glomerellaceae; genus Colletotrichum; species Colletotrichum caudatum. The sequence goes on from MU846121.1 coordinate 49,770, forward strand.
GCCGCAGCCATATACTGAACAATCCGTCTCGCAGGAGTACTTCGTCAGCGGCTTCCACATCATCCTGCCGCCCCTCGCCTCGGAGCTCGACATTCCCGCCGCCTCCCAGACGTGGCCGGCGAGCGTCTTCTCGCTCGTCACCGGCGCCTTCCTGCTGCCCCTGGGCCGGCTGGGCGACATGTACGGCGGCTACCTGACCTTCAACGTCGGGCTCGCCTGGTTCCTGGTCTGGTGCCTCGTCGCCGGCTTCAGCACAAACTACCTCATGCTCGTCTTCTGCCGCGCCCTCCAGGGCCTCGGCTCCGCCGCCTACCTGCCCGCCGGCATCATGCTCCTCGGCAAGATCTACCGCCCGGGCCCGCGCAAGAACCTCGTCTTCGCGCTGTACGGCGCCTTCGCCCCCATCGGCTTCTTCTTCGGCATCCTCATCGGCGGCCTCTCGGGCCAGTTCCTCAGCTGGCGCTGGTACTTCTGGGTCGGCAGCATCGTCCTCGGCGCCGTCACTGCCGCGTCCTTCCTGGCCATCCCGCTCGACTACCGCGACGACAAGCGCCGCGACGTCCGCATGGACTGGTGGGGCGTCGCCACCATCGTCCCCGGCCTGCTGCTCGTCGTCTACGCCATCACCGACAGCTCCCACGCGCCCGGCGGGTGGGCGAGCCCGCAGATCCTCGTCACCCTGCTCCTCGGCGTCGCCTTCCTCGGCGCCGCTTGGTACGTCGAGAGCCGCGTCGCCGTGGAGCCCCTGCTGCCCGGCGACCTGTTTGCCCCCAAGTCCATGAAGACCCTGGCGGCCGCCCTCTTCTTCGCCTACGGCACCTTCGGCCTCTTCCTCTTCTACTCGAGCTTCTACATCGAGACGGTCCTGCACGTGCCGCCGCTGCTGACGGCGGTGTGGTACCTGCCCCTCATCGTCGGCGGCATCACCATCGGCACCGTCGGCGGCTTCACGCTGCACCTGCTGCCCGGCCGCGTCCTGCTCGCCATCTCGGGGGTCGGCAACGTCCTGAGCGTGCTCCTCTTCGCCGTCAGCCCCGAGAACCCCAACTACTGGGCCTACGTCTTCCCCGCCATGGTCTGCGGCACGGTCGGCATCGACATCACCTACACGGTCAGCAACGTCTTCATCACGACCAACCTCCCCGCCCACAGGCAGGGCCTCGCGGGCGCCCTCATCAACAGCCTCCTGTTCTTGGGCATCAGCTTCTTCCTCGGCATCGGCGACGTCGTCGTCGGGGAGACGCGCCACCTCGGCACGCGCGAGAGCTACCGCGCCGCCTTCTGGCTGGCCACCGGCGTCGCGGGCGTGGGCTTGCTGCTTTACGCCTTCGTCCGCATCGGGTCCGCAAAGAGCGACCTTACGGTGGAAGAGCGTGAACAGCTCAGCGCGGAAGAAGCAAGACGGCAACGACAGACAGTGCCGGGTCCCGAGTCCAGCACGCGGGGCGCCGGGGTCCAGGACACGTCGGCAACGGCGGCCGACGTCGAGCTGGAAAAGTCGAGGCCGTCAGTGCCGGAGGAACAGGTCGCGGTAAGATAAAGACCGGAGCGTTGCAAGGCACACAAAACAAAACAGTTGGAGAATGAGCGTGGCCGGCAAAAACACATCTCCTCATTGCGGCGCATGAAAAGATGGAATGACTGTTTGGAGGCACGAGGAAAAGGCGCTGCATGGCAAAAGAAGGCACCGCGCCCTGTTGGTCGCCAATTGGACATTCAACCCGTCATTCCATTGCATGCACAACATCTCTTGTCAGTTTCAGCAACCGATTCTTCATTATTAGTTTCCGACTTCCTTGTCATCCGCCTCTCCGGGCGTCGATGGCGGTCGGAGATTGATACAGGACCGCTGGCCGAGTGGCTGGATGGAAAAGCCCCTAACCAAACAAAGATGGAGAGAGAAGCGGTTCGGCTCTGCTTGTGCGCGCAGGGTTCGGGGAAATAGGGTTACTGCCAAAAGGCATGGAACACCCCGACGGGAACGAGTCAGATAAAAAAAAACGGAGAGCCGAGCTCGACACACGACTCAGCCAATGTCTCGCTCTGACAGTGGCGAGCAGATTAAGCCTCGCGCCGATTAGTGTTTGCCGGACTCGGCGTGCCGGCACCATTTTAGACCCTGCAGGTTGACAGGTGCCCCCTTTCTCCCGCAGTTACGCGTGAAGCTTGGTTTTCTAGCCGGAAAGTAAAAAAGACGGAAAGGAGAATAAAAATAACCTTGTTTCTCCTCCTAACTACTGTATATATTATATAGCACAGCCTGGGTGCGTCGTCCTTGGTCTGCAATCCCAGCATATACATCCATCCATCCATCCATCCATCCCCCCACACGCTAATACTATGAGCTAGTTCATGGATTCTGTCTTATAACAGGCGTCACGACGCAAGAGACTTTGGGAGGAGGGAGATACCTAGGGAGAAGGAGAGGGGGAGAGAGAGAGGAGAGGGGAGAAGCGCCTTAGCTAAGATCAGCTTGTTTCCACCGGAAAATATGCCGAAAAAAAGCTCATGCGAAACATTTGCCGGCCGCAGCTCTGCCCCTGGTATTTAATATAACGCTGTACCCACACAGTGGACCCCTGACCTCGACCGACCTCGACCGCCACCCCGGAGACAGGAATACTCCGTACTATTACGGCGTAGTATTTGCCGATAAAAGAACCCCCCTAGCTGCGCCCGGTGCCTCTGCTTTTTCGTTTGTCGTGGGACCGGCAGGTACACCATGATAGCGACACGGTTTTCTTTTTTTTTCTTTCTTTTTTTGGTTTTTTTTAAAACCCCCACAGTATAAGTATCGTGCCGCCCAATATCCGTACTTGATACAATAAAAGGTTAGTAACTACGTGCTAAGCCATGCGGTATGTAGGAGCCCCCCCGCAATCCACGCGCACCTAGCAGCAGGTCCTCCTCTTTTGTCGTCCGGATGATGACAACGCCAAGAGATCTCGGTTTCTTGGATCGCCATACATACCCAAGATCCACCACCACCATGCTCCCGGTCCTCCTCGTGAACCAACAGAGCGTACGAGTACACTCACTCCTTGTGACCGACCCATTGGAACAGCTCCACTCCAAGTAGCGGTCATAAGTCCGAGTCTCCCCCCCCCTCGTCTTTACCGCCCAAATCTGGTTATATGCCCTGGCATCTCAGTCCCATTGTGGACTTTGTGGTTTTTCAAGAGTAGTAGTATTACTGCGACGCCCTCGCACCCATGTCAACGCCGTTCAGTCCATCATCCCCTGACCTCATTTCGCGACCCTTGGTCCGTTTACATCCGCTGACGGCTGAGCTATAATTCTCCATCGGCCTTGGCCGAGGACAATCCAGCAAACCGAGACTCCCTAAAACTACACAGGCGAGCAAGAACGAACCACTGCCCCCCCCCCCCCCCCGCGTCCCTGAGGCGTCCCATTCGTGCGAATTCTGCCATCTATCTCTCTCTCTCGTGGGGATTCACGGGCGCGCGCGAAAGAGAAACGAACGCTCTTCCTTTTCCGATAAGCTTGAATCAGGGGGGGGGAGGGGCCCAGGGTTCTCGCGCCCCTCTGTCGATCCCTTCTGGACCAAGATCGTCTCTCGCCAAAACGGAATCCCGGCATCTGTTTAGATTACATTGGGTCACAACCCAAGTGGTTCAAGCCCAGGAGCACACGCAAGTTCCGCTTATGCCCCGGTAGTCCAAGGGGAACTACTGAGTATCGTTTGTGCTCTCGTACGGAGCCTCTCCATCCAGACATCTATATATATATGTATATATACATATATATATAAACGTCCTTTCCCCTGCCTCCTTGGGAATCTCCATCCCGCTTTTGCTCTCTACCGCCTCCAACACCCTTCGCAACCGTCGCGATTGCGTCCTCTCGCTAGACGTAGATCGTCATCACCTTCTTTTTATTTGGTTTGATTTTCTAATACAAAACACGCGCGCACATACTCAAGTACCGCGCGACAAACCAGAACCACTCTTTTCTATAGCGAGACAGAAAAAAGAAGGGGGAAAAAAACCCTGTCAGTATGAAGTTCAGCATCACCTCCTCCATCGCCGTCCTGGCCGCCGTGGCCAACGCCGTCCCGACCCCCACCGTCGGCGACGGCGCCGCCCTCGACCTCCGCAATGCCGAGAAGCGCGCCGCCATCACGGACGCCTGCCCCGTCGGCTACGGCGCCGGCACGACGGGTGGCGCCGGCGGTGCCACCACCACCGTCTCCACCCTCGCCCAGTTCATCGCCGCCGTCTCCTCGGAGGACCCGGCCGTCGTCGTCGTCCAGGGCGCCATCGCCGGCGCCGCCAAGGCCCGCGTCGCCTCCAACAAGTCCATCATCGGCCTCCCCGGCTCCTCGCTCACCGGCGTCGGCCTCTACGTCAACAAGGCCGAGAACGTCATCCTCCGCAACCTCAAGATCGCAAAGGTCCTGGCCGGGAACGGCGACGCCATCGGCATCCAGGCCTCCTCCCGCGTCTGGGTCGACCACTGCGACCTCTCGTCCGACCGCGACAACGGCAAGGACTTTTACGACGGCCTCCTCGACATCACCCACGCCTCCATGGCCGTCACCGTCTCCAACACGTACCTCCACGACCACTACAAGACCTCCCTCGTCGGCCACTCGGACAACAACGCCGCCGAGGACACGGGTAAGCTCTTCGTCACCTACGCCAACAACTACTGGAAGGACGTCGGCTCTCGCGCACCCTCGGTCCGCTTCGGCAACGTCCACATCTTCAACAACTACGAGGAGAACGTCGAGGACTCGGGCGTCAACACTCGCATGGGCGCCCAGGTCCTCGTCGAGTCCTCCGTCTTCTCCTCCGTCAGGCGCGCCATCACCTCCCTCGATTCGGACCTACCCGGCTATGCCACCACCTCCGATGTCGACCTCGGCGGCTCCACCGATGACGCCCCCGAGGGCACCTTCACCCAGCCCACCTACTCCTACACCAAGCTCGGCGCCTCCAACGTCAAGGCTGCCGTCACCTCCTCGGCCGGTCAGACCCTCGAGTTCTAAGCCTGTTGTTGTCCGCAGCGAATCACCTCCTATGCAGGAGAGTGTCGTGGATGAGTACGGAATTCTTGTATATAGTTTTCAAGGCATGAGATGCGGCTATAGGAGCGTATTAGGCATACCTACCAATCTTGATTCTGTCCCAGTCTGGTTCCGAGTTTACTCCCGCCCGAGTCTAGTCCCCATTACATTGGTTTGCAGGGCGGTTCCTAGTTCTTCCTCTCAACCCCCACCTCGACCCAAGCCGTCCGAACAATCCTCCCAGCCTCCTCGCCGTATAACTCTTCGGCCGTTTCGGTTGTCACGTCAGCAAACTGGAGGAAGGTGCAGCGGGAAGGGATACGGCCGGAGTTCATGGCCTTCCACCAGATAGGTCCAGCCTTCTCGTACGAGAAGCCACCAAAAGCCATGGCCGCAAGGTAGAAAGCGCGGTTGGGAATTCCCGAGTAGATGTGGACGCCTCCGTTGTCCTCAAAGGTTGGGACGTAATCCTTGAAGTGGGCGGGCTGGGGATCCTTGCCAAAACGAGGGTCGTTGTAGGCGGTCCCTGGCTCCTTCATACTGCGGAGGGCAACTCCCTTGATGCCGGGCATGATGCAACCTTCGCCAATCAGCCAGTCGGCTTCATCTAATAGAGAAACGAACGTTAGATAATTTCTTCCAAAGAGCCAGACGGATTACCATTGACTTACCGGCCTTCTCATTCTCGACAATTTGCTTGACAATAATGCCAAACACGTCGGAGACATGCTCATTAAGGGCACCGCTCATTCCCTGGTAGTCCAAGGGACTTGTGTGCTCGGTCACAGCGTGTGTGAGCTCGTGACCGATGACGTCGATGGTGCCAGTGAAGTTATTGAGGAACTCTCCACCGTCACCAAACACCATCTGCATTCGCTCAGGATCCCAGACTGTATTCATTGTCAGCCCTGTTTGTTGTGGAGAGGCATTGAAGACAGCCGACTTACACGCATTCTCGTACTTGTTACCGAAATGGACCGAGCTGACGACGTTCACATTGTGGTTGTCGATAGAGAGCCAGTCGAATTTCTCCTTGTACATCTTGAGGACCTGGCCGACGTTGTCAAAGGCTTCGTTGACAGCCTTGTCGTCGACAGCTTTCTGGCCTTCGACTCGAACAACGTCGCCAGGCAAGTCTGTCTCGTCGTCGGTGTTCTTGGCATCGTAAACGGCACGGTATGTGGCGTCAGGCTTCTTCTTGACAGCAGCGGCGAGAGGAGTCTGCTGGCCCTGCTGGGAGACTTGGATCTTCTGGTTGAGGGCTTGCAGGTGTTGGAGATCCCGGCGGGCATTGGCCCTTGTGTCATCGTCCACGTCGGGAGACTCTGCAATGTGACGGAGGAGCAGGTCCGAGATGATGGAAGGGCGGGACTGGTGGCGGTTGGCACGTGGACCGCATAGGAGGGCGAAACGGTCGGCGCGGCGGGCGGTAAACAGGTCCCGCAGCTCAAGGGCACGGCTCGCGGCCTGACGCTCGTGTTGACTGTTGCATTCGGCCTCGGCAATGCCTCGCAACAAGTAGGGCGGCACAACGTAGCAAACGTGCGGCATGATGACTACTGGCGGAATAAGCAGCGGATACGGGAACAACTGAGCGGAGGATGCTGAATGAAGATGAATATACGTAGAATACTGGATAAACCGAGAGGGGCGATGGTGGTGAAGACGGGATAAAGAAGGGAAGAAGTCAGACGAGGACGAGGACGAGGACGAAGGGTGGGCTTTATGCAGCGATGGGATGGCAGTGATGGAATGGCAAGCAAGCCTGGCAAGCCAACGAGGCGGCAGGCAGGCTGCGCGGCTTCTTGCTTTTATTGGGCTTCGGCCACAACAGAAAGACCCGACTTCAGTTCGTCGTGACCTGCCGTGTTTGTGAAGGTGACGACACACTTGCCTGCCCACCTAGGTAAGGTACTGAGGCAGGTGGTAGGTACGCAGCACAAGCAGGGTAGGTAGGTAGGTAGGCAGGTAGGTAGGTATGGTGAGGCAGCCAAGACATTGTGATGCAGCTGCCGCTCTAGGGTCATCCCGTGTGATGGGTTGGTTGTGCCACAGGGGTAGGCGAGAGAAGAAAGGTTCAGAACGATGAGCTTGTCTCAGATAAGATAAGATGCGCTGCAGCTAGCCAGGCACGAACCTTGAATGACAGCTGTGGCGCTTGGCGATGGCCGTTTGGTGCCCGTTACACATGACTGACTTTACGAGGGTGACTCGATTGCTGCTTGTATGCCACCACCACCCTACGTCATGGGGTGCGACTGGCGTTGTAACCTTGGACAATTGTCGTCACACGACGCCGAGATGCGAGAGAGAGAGAGAGAGAGAAAGAAAGACAGAGACAGCGAGAGTGAGAGAGGGGGTCTGGAATACCAACCTACCTACCTACCTACCTACACAGAGCTGGCGAGGAAACGACGTGTCTCGGCCAAAGTCACAAGCCCCCCACGCAATGTGCACGCGTACGTACATAGATAGGTATTACGTTGCAGCCGAATCAGCCGCCTATACCACGTAGCTATGTGTGTATATATGGCGGCCCACGCTTTCTTTGGTGTCTCCCGGGCCGCTGCAACCTTGCACCGACTAAATAAATCCGGCTTCCTCCGTTACCTACCTGAAGTATTCAGGACCTGCCTCTTTACTCCCCAGCTCTGCCTCTGACTGTTTTGCAAACTTCATTCTCTCTCTTAAAGTGCCTACCTGATTTAGCCCTCTAGTATTTTAATATTCTAGTAGGAAGCAGTAGTTAGTCAAATACGTAGGGTATGAAAAGAGGAGAGAGAAATCAAACACAGAGCACAAAAGAAAGCAGGTTTTATAGGGCGAGAATAACCTACTCCAAACCAGCATGTTAATCCTGATTGCGTTATATTCCAGTCCCTCATCCAGTCCCTTATCCCAGATAGAGCCAAGGCAAAGGTTAGATGGAAGTAAGAAAAATCAGATGGAAGCAAGAGAATCCAGACAGAAGCAAGATGGTTTAGATAAAAGCAAGACAAGTCAGATGGACGCAACGGAAAAGTTAAGATAAAATGAGCTACGGCAAGGAACATATCTCGCACAAGGCTTTGTTTGGCATATTTCCCCCTGAAATCGTCAGCAAGCCCGACGTAACGACGGAGACGGAGGAGGAGCTGCGGGGATAGATACGCCTCCATCATCGGGACGGAAGGAGGAAGGAACACTCCAGGCAACAGCCGCTTGGTATCGTGGGACGAGCTGCCTCAATAGCCACCGCTTGCACTTGCCGTCCTCCGGGCCGTCTCTCTCCTTGTCTAGGTACCCAACAACACCTTGCTCGACAGTTCTCCGTCTTGGACAAACTAGAGACGCCCGCCCCGAAGGCGTGAGATCGACAGCCACGATGCCTCCGCTTCCAACGTCCGGCCCGACACCCTCCAGAGCCTCGTCTTCTCAGGCTCTTCCCAACAGTACCTACTCCTCGAACCCATCTGTCGCCAACGCGGCGGCCGCCACGGTCAGATCCCCCTCGGCGCGCCTCTCCCCCCAGCACCACGCAATCATGCTCCGCTACTCCCTCTCCCCTCGCACCATCCACGCCCTCGTCTCCCTCCCCCACGCTGCCCAGCCCGAGGAGATCCTTCGCTGCGCCGCCTCCGCCACCGAGTTCCTCGCCTTCACCTTCTCGCCCCTGGAGAAGGTCGCTTTCTCCGCCATCAACAACGACCCCTCGACCCGCTGGCCCGTCCGCGAGGCCCTCGCCCTCCCCTGGCACAAGGTCTACCTCGTTGCCCAGTGCGAGGCCGCCGGCGGCGACTATGGCGACAAGATCTCTCGCAAGGCCCGCAAGGACCTCTACGCCGCACGCGGCCGCATCGTCCGGACGCTCGGCCAGGTCCTGCGCGCCTGCGCCGAGGTCATGGGCGCCCGCCGAGACGCCGCCGGCCTCCGCCGCGCCCTCGAGACCTGGCGCGCCGTGGCCTCCGGAAGCTGGGAGGGGCCGGCCACAGAGCTGCTCCAGGTCCCCGGCATCGGGCCCAAAAAGGTCGCCTCGCTCGTCGCGCACGGCGTCCGCTCCGTGCGCCAGCTCGCCGGCCTGGACTTCTTCCACATCGAGAGGATCCTGAGCCGCAACCCGCCCTTCGGCCAGAACGTCCTGCGCAGCCTGGCGCACTTCCCACGTCTCGCGCTCGTCGTCGATGTTGCCAAGCGCGAGGAGGGCGCGCGGGACTCCATCGTCAGAGCCGCGCTGGGTTGTTCGAACCGGGAGATGCCCGTCTGGAAGGCCAAGGAGCCTTTCGTCACTCTGGGGGCCGAGACCTCGGACGGCAGGCTGGTTTTCTTTTGGAGAGGCAAAGTGAAAAGCCTCATGTCGGGAAAAGTGCTCGCGTTTCCGGTCGAGGCGGCCACAGGTCAGACAGTGTTTGTGTGGGCGAGCTGCGAGGAGATTGCCGGCACTTGTGTAACGGGCGAGGTGGAGGTTTGAGATGCCAATGACACCATGGTTATCGATGAATATGGTCTCTCTAAACCCCGGGGCATAATTAGGCCGACTAGTGCAGTTCACCCAGTAAATGTGTAATATTACGGTATGTAAAACCTGATACGCGGCACCTCTGACCTGTGCCTATCTCGATCTCTTGATACATTATAGAATATTACCTAATAACGCAGAGCAACTGCTGGATCAGACTTCACTTCAACCATGGCGTGAGCGAACCTTTGGGCTCCGGAACGTTGCCAACAACAGAGTTGCTTCTGGGCCGCTGAACAACGAGTGCGTGACTGATGTACAGGCGATGATAGCACCGTCGAATCTACCATCAAGGTCGTGATGGCGAGGTGACCAAGTTGCAAGCCACGATGACTCCAAGCTCTGCCACCACGGTAGTCCAAATCCTTGTGCCTTGGGTTCAAGACAGTACCCGAGATGCACAGCTCTCCGACCACAGCAAGCAGAGATCTTGTGTAAACAGGTACTCTTGCCGAGGAAATCGGCCTTCAGGTCGTCAGAGATTTGGACACCACTGTTATACCCGGTGGGAGCTTGTTGTGTTCGGGGAGAAATCTTTGGCAGTCACCGGGGGGGGGGGGGGAGCGGAGAGAACGTATCTTCTTGGTAGGTAAATCATGGACGGCTGATTTATTAAGCGGCCAGCGCAGTATTACCACACATCAACAGCCATTGGCCGCCGGATTCCGCAGCTACAAACACTCGCCGTCGCCGCTTCTGCTCCCCTCGCTGCTCTATGACGGGAGCCACCCCCCAAAAATATACAATGTACCCTTGCCTCTTTTTTTGCCTTGCGGTCAAGCCGGGTATCGCTGTTTGATGATACTGTGTGGTGTCGGGCGTGCAAGCCGGACTCTATTCCAGGACCCAATGTCCCAACTAATCCGGGGCATATCACCATGAATTTGCAAAACGAAAACAACAACAAACAAAAAAAACCCTCCTTTTTCCTTTTATTATCCAACCGTTTTGTTGCTCGTCATCGTCGCCTCGTCACTCCGCCCACCGTCTTGGTTGACCTCCGTTTGCAGCACTGTCGTAAACAAACAAAAAAAACTTGTCGAAAACCGGCGTTACCCGAGCGACGATGGCGTCCGAATTAGTCGTCGCGGTTCTTGCCTCTAGCCGACGGAACACGGTGGTGATGCAACATGGGCGACGATGGCCTAGACGTCGACAGTCCCATGCCGCGAACCGCATCGAGCGGGTCCAAGCTGAGCTTGGCCTCATCAGTGACGGCGGGCGTGTAGGCAGGATCGATCATGGCCTTCTCGTAGCTCGCAATGGTGATTGGTGGGGGGCGGCCCTTGCGCTCGGGGATGGTGTAGAGGTAGGTCGAGGCCAGGACCAGCGCAGTGCCGATAATGAACTGATGTGCGTTAGGACGGTGCGGTAAAGAAAAGGAAAGAGATTGTAAGCAAACTTACAGCGAGATTGACTTGGAAGTTGAAGAACCAAACGCTGAACATGAAGCTGAGAACGATACTGATGCTAGCTGCAAAATTCTTGGCAATGTTGTCGGCATAGTTGATGCACAGCGAGGCCAGGACGCCGCCGACGGCCTGGAAAACTATCGCGGTCCAGACAACCGAGTTGTAGCCCTCGAAAAAGCCGTGCTTGGTTATGTCCTCGCCATCAAGGAAGATGATGCCGGCCAGAGCGGGAAAAAGGGAGTAGAATGACAGTTGGATGTTGCGCGTCCAGACGGAAGCGGGGGTGGGCGAGTCCTTCAGCATCTTTTCAAAATAAACGCCCGCAAGGCCAGAGGCGACGGCGGCGACGAGCACGGCTGACAATCCGATAGAGTAGTTCATGAGCGGCGACGGGTCCTGGTCCTCCTGGATACCCTGGTACGAGGCCGACCGCTTCACGATTTCCCCGCCAACGCTCGCAAGGCCGTCTGCGGCGCGCTTGGTGAGCTCGCGGGCCACCTCGGAAGCGCCCTCGGCGGCCTGACCCAGCTCGTGCACGGAGCGAGGGAAGAAATGGTCCGTGGTATCGTGGAGAAGGATGCCGGCAGAGGAGGATTCGGCATGGTTCCCGGAAGAGGGTTGGGGAAGCGACACGACGGAGACTCCCAGGGTCAGGATGAAGAGCGAGATCCAGCGCTTCATGCCGAGCGTGCGTCGGAGCATCGTGACGGAGAAGACGGCTGTTGTAAGGATCTGCGACGCATGCACAATTAGCATGCGAGGTTCAAGAAGAGGACTGACAGAGGCGGCTATCCTAATTACCTTGAGCTGGTAAAGCACCTGGAAGTGCACTGCGTCCAGATTACCAACAGCGACGTACTGCAGGGTGTTCTGCAGAGTGTATAGTGTGGCGGGGATGGCAAGCTTCCAGCCGTCGCCCGAGAAGACAGAGTTGAAGATCTGTTCGAAAATGACGGTGGCAGGCGTTGAAGGGGCCAATGTCCGCGAGACTTCGGCGATGGAACAGGTCAAGCAGATGGACAGCTTGATGACCTCATTGAGGAAGACGGCTGTGGATGTGAAGTATCGGTGGTCGCCCACGGGAGGCATGATGCGGGAGTAATGCATGATCTGCCATGTTCCAGTCAGTATCGTGTGTCGCGAAGAGAGAGAGAGAGAGAGAGAGGGAGGCAAGGCAAGGCAAGGAGACGAAGGGGCAGATACATACCAGAATCAATGCCGAGTTTTGGAAGGTAAGCTATGGACGAACGAGCCCATTGTCAGCATTCTCAGCTTTATCGACGCGGCGCAATCGCACGAAGCTCTGCGCGGGAAAGTCTTGTGCATACCGTGATCAGAGAAACCTGCTTTATGGACATGCCAAAAAGAGTCGGCCCCCCCGCCGGCGGCGCGGCAGCTTCGAGGAGAGCCATTGTGGCTGAAGGAGATGGGATCAGAATATCAAACCGGAAGGATCAGCCGTTGACGATGCTTGGTTCGGAGGTCAAGTGGCGGTTTCGTGCAGTTCGGTGTCGTTTGCTTGGCCGGGGGATTTGTGTCGTCGACAATGGGTTGCGATTAGGGGAGAGGGGGGGGGACGACAAAGTAGGTGTGGGAAGAAGCTTGGCTGAAGCTCGTCCTTTTGGCACCCTATTTTTTAATTTATTTTTTATCGTCGATCACCTTGGTCGGGACAGCGAGCGAATCAGGGAAAGGCGACAGACAATGCGGAGGGGTCTAGAACAATGTTATAGAGAGGGCCTGCCGTGAGAATACCTAGCGGGCGCTTGGCGAAGGGCAGCACAGCAGGTGATCAGCAGCAATATGAGGCAAACAGACGGCAGGCAGGCAGGTAGATAGAATAGAATAAGATGCTTAAGGGGGGAGGGAAAATTAGAAAGGGGAAAAAAAGAAGGGGAGGAAGGGTTGCATTGATGGCATCGAAGAGGGTTCAGAAGTGTGTCGCGTTTCTCAATGCCCCCTCCCCTTCCAAAAGCATGGAACGTGTGTCCAGCCCCAGCTAGCCCGGACAAGGCAAGAGACGGAGAGAGAGAGAGAGAGAGAGAGACTCTTGTGTGTGTGTGTGTGTGTGTGTGTGTGTGTGTGTTTCCTACTACTACGTACTACCTACTACCAGGTCCCTAGGTGTTCTGAGTGTGCCGCGTCCGTGATGCAGGTCCCTTCCTTCCCTGACTGGGTGAGTCGATCCCCTGACGTAAGGGAAGAACATGGGCAGGATCCTGGGAGCAGGAGTAGGATCAGGAGCAGGAGCAGGAGCAGGGGGGGATGACGAGACAGGACGACGGCGGTGCGCAAACAGGAGGAATCGGCGGCAGCAGGAGCACACGCACACAATAGAGCAGGTACCTACCTACCTACCTACCTACCTGCTGGGAGAAGGGTGATTGTAAGGAAAGAAGGGCGAGGTACGTACTTTGTGGGGAGGAAGAGAGAGAAAAACAGAAACAGAAACAGGGGCTAGTTGGCTACTGCGGCAAGTTACAGATACTTGGAAACCCCACCTATCTCAACCAGGTAGGGAGGTACTTGGGTACCCAAGTGCTGCAGCGTGCAATTGCGCCGTCTTTTCTGCTTTGCTTTGTTTTGTTGTCCGTTGGCTGGTTGTCCACGGGCTTGCTGACTGATTGACTGACTGTATGTCCGTCTGGCTGTCTGTCTGTCTGCCTCTCCTCTCTGCTGTCTGTGGTTTGCTGATTACACTCTCAGGTTACCGCCGTCGGGTATCCGGTGTCCGATGTCCACAGCTACTGTCCGTCTCCTCCTCCTGCTGTCGGGGATTCCAGGGTCTCGCGATGGGGGGTGTTTGGAGACAAGTACTTGGAACCTCACTACGCGAATGCCGTGCCTCCAGGTACTCGAGACTTTATTGAAACTTCAGGCTTGCCTATCTCCGATGTTAGTGTCTATCTGTACAGTACACCGTACATGTCCGTGCCTGCCTCGGTAGGTACAGTACGATGAGCGGTAGGTTGGAAAGATTTGGCCACAGCTTCAGCTCCCTCGGCCTCATTCGTCCGGCTCCCATCGCCTCGCCTCACATTTCACACATTTCAAACTCTGCCCAACCGGAGACGGACAGAGGGAGACAAGAGAGAGAGAGAGAGAGAGGCAAGAGAATCAGAAACACGTACCGTGACCCCGTCTGCTCCGAGATGCCTACCTATTCGCCTTGTCCGAAGCAGAGTGTTGATGCGACAAGAAACAACCGAACCGCCGAGTTGCCGAGCTTCCAATGCCTTTGACGTGCCGGCACCTTTATCCCAGCTCGGTTGGCCCCGGCTTGCCTTGGGTACAGTAGTACTACAGACTACCTATCCGTACCGTACTGGAAGCGGAATGGAGGGGGAATGCAGACGCAGAGCCGCCCAACGGCCCGCCCTCCAGATCCAATGATTCCAGTCCGGACCAAACCCGCTCAGCCGTCCGAGCGTGCCGTCGTGCCGTCCAAGCAAGCCCGCCGCCCGCCGCCCGCCTCTCGGCCTGTCTGCCACGAGCCGTTTCTTGCCTGCCCATGTTCAGCTGCCCAGGCCACCCAAGGGGCGATTGCTGCAGTCTTTTGCCCAGTCTGTACGGTAGACCAAGCCATCGTCGATGCCTAGGACTGCCTAGACAATGGAAGGAGTACCTGACGCCCGACAGCTCAGGTCATGCACAAGAATGCAGACCGGACGGGGTTTCAACCCAGCTGGACAAGTAAGCAATCGCACCATCAGCGAGGGCGGGCGAAGCACAGGCACCACGACGACCACCACACACCCAATCATCAGTGATGCATCGACAGGGATCACCTTTTCTTTTCCGCCCCTACTACTAGGTATTTTTTCCTCTTCTTGTCCTTTGCTCCCCCTACCCTACCCTACCTAGTAGTAGATGTCAGCGAAGATCCGGGGAAGCTGTTGTTACCGTAAGGCTTTCTTGGTCGACAGCAGTGCGAACGCGACCGAGGCAGGCAGACTGCAAGACACGGTTTGCCACTCCCATACATCACATCAACCAGCCGGCTGTGCGAGACCTGGCTGTTACTTGTGTCGTGTTTAACTCTCTCTCCCGACCCTTCCGTTCACTCCCATCGTCGACGTGATCACACAAGCCTATCCATCTTGGGTGGGAATGGGGGCGGGGAAACTCCCGGTGGTCTCTGCGCCCCTTGCACAGTGAATTATTCTGACTGGCTTTGGCTCCAACATGGCGTCACCTGGCATTTGACTGAATCATCACCTTAACCTAGTAGCCAAGCCACCCAGGCCCAGCCATGGCAGACAGCCCCCCCTCTCCAAGGAGCCCCAAAGGCGCCATCGGAACAATCTCACTGGAGCAGAGGCATTCCCACCGTTTCTAGCGTACCACACCTATCCCAATCGGCACTTTGGACCATCCCCCCCCCCCCGCGACTTACCCGCCGCCACGTCCAACAAGCCTAGCCCCATGACCCGCTTACACGGACCGCGCTGGTGTCACCTAAATGGTGCCCCAAGGGTGAGTGGTAGTGGATGCGCTGTAACGGAACGGTTGGGAGTGGCGCATCGCGCCGGGGAGGGGGGGGGGGGGTTCCTATTCCATAGTTTTCAGACGGCGCCTCTCTCTGCGTCCGAGATCATGTGCATTTGACAGCTGCCATTTCGTTTGGACTCGGACGGCTGAACGTCGATGCTCGTCCAAATAATACCAAGGGTTGAAAGCCGTCGAGAGCTGGTGTTTCTTTAGTGCGACCTCCAGTTTCAACGCCCCCCTAAGGTTTCTGTCCTGCTATTGGATCGCTCGGGAAACCAATTCACCGCTCATGTCTCAGGTCGGATGGCCTGATCTGGTGCTACAGGTCCTCTGATGTTCGGTCCGGCAAAGGGATGACCTGCAGCATCTCCCCGTCAAGTCGTAATAGCCCAGGCTGTGTCTGAGTTGGTGTTTCCCAGTCTACTAATATAAAAGGTATTCAACAGAAATCCGGCGGACCTGTATTGTGACCGGCCATCTCTACCATAGACCCCGGACACGCTTGGTATAACTCACCTCCCTCCACGCGGATTGAGTCTTGGAGGCCAAGACACGCTTACAATGGCGTCATGCTGTCAAGATCATCAAGAGTATTCTGCAAATCTCAGCCCGCAGTAAAACGTATAGATGGTAGACAGACGGTCCAGGGCTCATCCACACACAAACTGCATCCTGACACCGTGCATAGCATAGTCACCAGGCTTACTATGGGAGGGAGGAGACTTCTTCTCGTCGTTTCATTCTTATTGATCTCACGTGATGACAATATTCGAAACTTTACTTTGACCACTAACTTGCCTATGCCAGTAGCTTGTAATTTTGAGCGCGGGCAAGTTATGTGTACTGGGCCCTGTCTCGTGACAGTTCACGATCCTGAGTGTAATTGTTTCTCATGTGTATATCGCTATTCAGTCCGACCTTCCCGGAGATGACGCTTCTCCCCGCACCTCTCAGCTGATTCGCCCCAGTATATTCGGACGCGCCCAAGGTTGTCGGAAGGATATCCATTCGACACCTTAGCCCCGTAAGGTTCCTGCAAGCCGTTCAGCACTATCTCAAAGGTAAGTCACGAACATGCAAGGTTTTCTCTTGGCTCTTGCTGCATGATACGGGGCTCCTGAATCGATAGTATCTGCAGCGCTTTGGTTATGATCTAGTGACAGTCCCTGTTTTTTCTTACCCAAGTGCATGGCAGCCAAATAGGATTGCCGTAGGATCGAGACATGGATGATGATTCTACAAAGCCAACAATTCCAACCCGAGAGCGGAGGACAGGCTTGGCTTCTTTGTTGGGTGTACGCACTGAGTTGGGCTTCAAGTAGTTGACTCGATCGTCGACAAGCTCGTAGCAAGAACACAGTTTGAACGGCTGCGAATACGGAGTAATGTTTGCTTAATCTCCGGGGCATCCAGAGCGTGTGGCAAGGTTTACTCTGGAAATGAGCTAGATATGAAGGTGGCATTCGCTTAAGCATTTTCGCGCTTCGGGGCTGAGCAGGATTGAACCTCCGGCGCTGTGGGTTAATTACCTCTGACATGAATCGCTTGCCGATCTTGGCATAAGCAGTTAGTTCTTTGAAGTGCATAAGTAGAACTCCCTCGCGCCAATTGCAACGCAACGTTCTTGATGTAGACTGCCGCCTACACCTTATCGACTGCCTCGTTCTCTCCGTGACAGCCCACCGTCGAAGCGATGCAATTGTCAAGGCTACTTATCTTGGCTGCTTCGGCGGCCACCCGCGTGCTCCCCGTCGTCGCGCAGGACTCGGGGGGCCTCGAGTCGGTAGTAGAGCCGGCAGATCTCAACGTTGCCGAAGAACTCTTGAAGTTTGGCGTCGCTGTGGCCCAAATCCCTCCTCTGAGAGATGTTGACAGGCAGCCGGAGACCGGGTGCCCTGCAGCTGTGAGTGACCATTTGGCCCGAAGACACGCCCGGAAGCGCTGACTCTCGTCTCTTCCGTGCAGTGCGACTCACTGAAATACATATACGGCGACGCCGCCGTTCTCGCGGCGGGAAATGACACAGCATACACCGCCTTCGTCGGCTCCTACTGGTCGACGATCCAGACCGAGGCCAGGCCTCGCTGCATATTCAAGCCGTCCAAGCCGGAAGAGGTGTCCGTCGTAGTTCTTCTGGCGCGCCTGACGCAGTGCCCCTTCGCGGCCAGGAGCGGTGGGCATGCCGCCATGGCGGGGGCGTCGAACGCCGAGGCCGGGATCACCGTCTCTTTCATGAACATGAAGTCCATTTCGCTGTCTGCGGACAAAACAGTCGCGTCGATACAGCCTGGGAACGTCTGGGGCGATGTATATGAGGAGCTGACCAAGTCGAATCTCACCGTTATTGGTGGACGAATATACGATATTGGCATCGGAGGACTCGTCACTGGAGGTGAGTTGTCGATTTTCAGGCCCAGATGACGGCCATCTTGAGCAGCTTCACTATTATCTTGCGTCATGATACAGCTTCCAAAGCTTCTGCTTAGCTGACTTGTGTGCTAGGCGGCATCTCATACTTTTCTGGCTTCCACGGCTGGGCTTGTGATAACGTCGAGAGCTTCGATGTACGTCTTCCTTCTCGCCGTCACGAACGTGAGCTTAAGCGAAACAGGTAGTACTCGCGAACGGGGCCCTCGTCCGCGCGACGGCGACCCAGTTCCCGGACCTTTACTGGGCCCTCCGCGGCGGCGGGAACAACTTTGGCCTTGTTGTTAGCTTCAACCTGCGTACCCACCCGCTCCCCGGCGGCGCCATGTGGGGTGGCACCCGGATGTTCACCGAAGACAGCTTCCCCCAGGCCGGCAAGGCCTTCGCCGACATCGTCGCCAACGCGGAGCAGGATCCCAAGGCCGGCCTCTGGCATGTGTACGCTTTCTACAACGGCAGCAAGATTTGTTCGACGGAATTGTATTACGCAGAGCCTGACGGCGACAAAGCCCCGATCTTCTCCCAATGGAACGCCATCCCCGCCGTCTCGGACACGACGCAGAACCGCGCCGTTGCCGACTATGCCAGATTGAACATGGCGTCCTCGCCGCCGGGGTTGCGGGAACTCTACAGCGTCATCAGCGTCAAAGCCGATGTCGGGATTGTTGAGCTCGCCCGTGACATCTACTTCGAGGAGGTCCCCGCCGTCGTGGGTTTGCCGGGCAGCCTGCCCGTCCTCGTTTTTCAGGGAATCACCGTCCCGATGCTGAAGCATATGCAGAGCGACGGCGGCAACGCGCTGGGCTTGGAAGTCGAAGACGGCCCGTTTTACATGATACAGGTGCCCATCATGTGGAGCAACAAGGAGGACGACGACGCAATGCACGCGTTTGCGTCACGGGTGCTGGGGAGAATCAACGCCGAAGCCGAGGCGCGGGGGCTGAGCAACGACTACGTGTACATGAACTACGCCAACCAGTACCAAGATGTCATCAGCGGCTACGGGGCAGAAAACAAGGACCGGTTGAAGGGGATTGCAAAGAAGTATGACCCAGCGGAGGTCTTCCAGAAGCTGCAGCCGGGTTACTTCAAGCTTGACCGCGGGCCAGTTCAGGATCCGCGATATTTCAACTGGTAGTCACACATCGACGGTATGAAGCCAGGATTCGGAAACTGCACTCTCGGCAGCAAGCACGCAGACCTGGATCAGAGAACCCACGTGTTTGCCTGGAAAGGCCTTGGGACACTGCTCTGACGCCGTACGATTTGGTTACAGCCCGGAGCAAGCCTCTATCACGAATCCCCTTTTGCCACAACTATTTGCAGTCAATACAAATAAGGCACGCTGCTAGGTTGATGATTCAGTTTACGAAAAATTCACTTGGGAATCAGGTGCTTGCCATTCCATCTTCACCCGCCTTGTCTTTTGTTCGCGCTTAGCGGTTTCTGCTTCGCAAGACTTCGAGTCTGCACTCACAGCACGCCCCCGAGGACTGTAGGCAGGAAGGTGCATCCATTTCAGACTGCTATCTGAAACACCTTAGTTGCCTGTGATATGAAAATGCTGATTCGAACGATATACCAATGCATTGAACGGTTTGACCCAGCAACCAATGGAGGGGAGCAAATACAGTTGCAAAGCGCCAACAGGAAAGGAGGAAATAACAACAGACCTACCGACATTGTCATGACTACCCCTAGAACCATCAAAGAAACAAAGAAGCCGTTGCTGAAAGTTTTCAATAAGAAGCCAAAACATTCAAGGCTAATAACAAGAATTGGGGTCTAAGTTTCATGTTTCAAGTATAATGACCCACATCTCCCAAGTGTATGCTGCAATCCTGGTTGAAGGTACTGGCGTCAACTTCTTTATGAATCAAAGCGAACCGTCAGGCCTCACTTTTTGATCCCAAAGTCGACTGAGTACCTGGAACCGCCCGGAGTTATTAGAGCGCCTCCGTCGGATACATGTTCCAAAAATGGGGTCTGTGACGGAGGCTGAATCGCGTAGGGGGGTCTGCGCAGATCCGCGGAGGCCGAATCTGAAGCTGTGGAGACAAGCTAATTATTGCCGCAGATCTTTCAAGTTGTATGTATGGGCCGTTCTCACGTGAGTTGACTCTTTTCATGGAAACGAAGAAAACCAAATCGCACATGGGCTCCCCGTTTGCGCTCAGAAATTGTCCTCGTGCATATGTGTTTTATTGAGTCCATCGCTACGCAGGTGTTATAAGATGCAATGCTAGTCTTTACCAGAGCGCACTTGCCGTCTATTGGAAACTCGAGTCTGAATCCGCGCGCTTCCTCATAAACTTGAGCATCCAGGGCGGTGCCCTGTCCCTGAAACTCCCACCCCTGATGCGTCGTTCGAGCAGCCACTGCACCGTCATGGTCGCCATCGCGCAATTCCACAGGAAGGACACGATCATACCAAGGGAAAAAATCCACGAAGAGGAAAGCTCTGTGGTTCCGCAAATCGTCATAATTCCAAGGTCGTCTATGCCGTCGGGAAGCGCGAAGCCCGAGATGAGGAGAATGGCTTGGCAGACTATAAAGTCCAAGGCATTGATAAGTTTGAGACGGCGGTACATATAGAACGTTATGTCCGGACGGGTGCTGAGTCTTCTCTGGTACAAGTAAAGAGGGACCGAGATGACCGCCAGGCCGACCGTCACGTATCCGGTTATCTAAGAAAATTGTTAATGAGCTTTGTAAAGGAAGACGCCCGCAGGGGGTGGGCTCTTGCTTACCCCATGGGATGTTCTCGCGTGGTCAGCGTTCCCCATTCCTATGATTCCCGTGACAAGTCCTACGATCGATAGTGGCGCGAAGATGATGATGGTGAAGATGGTCTGCCATATTTCAACTTTTCGCTTCGTGGTCTCCCGCAGCGGGCGGTCGATCATGATGCATAAGCTCGGCATAGCTGCGAGAACCAGAATGACTGGGTATGAGAGAAAGAACGCGACGGTCATGGCCACGACTAACCACTCGTTAGCGATTATGTAATGTTACACATGTTTAGAACCCAAGGCATTTTTTAGGGGAAGGATGCTCACGATGTATATAACTCAAAAGCCAAAAGTCGTCCTCTTTAACCCCATTGACATGGTAAGAGTTGTCAGAGAAGTCGATCGAGAAGGAGTTGCCGGAACTGGTAATGTTGAGAGTAACGCATGTTGGTATCGTGATGTTGAGGGTAGGGTTCGCGGAGATGTTCCTGTGGAGCAGCTCTTTCAGCCCTGAGACGCCTTTGATGATCCAGCAGTGGTCCGACGTGGAAAGATCCTGAAACTTTTCTTGCAGAAAGTCGGTGATGTAATATTCGTCGAACGCGCTGAATGGGCAGTCTTGTTGAACAGGAATGCCGGTGTCGTTGGTCTGCCGGCGCAGTGCCATGCCCGCTGGCTGTAGATATCGTGGTTGGGTTCCCGCCCCTGATTGATCTCTCGTCGCCCGCTCTATGTGACCATCGCCGGAGATGCCGTCCTGAACCGGGCCCGCGGCTGAGACTCCGAGGTTAAAGAGCCCCTGACAAAGCAATAAGATTCGAGGATACATGACACGATTGACGATTAAAGGGAGGACAAAAACCTAACCAGGAAGCCTACCACGAAAGGCGTTAGGGATCCCGAGTAGATATAAGCAACGGAGCGGCGGTGAATATGTACTGCATCGACCCCACAAGGTCTTCTGTACTTGAGTGAATGACCAATCTCAAGCTGTGTTTCCCAAGTAAAAATCGGGGAAATCGGCCCTGAGTACAATTAGGTAGGGCTTCGAGGAGGCATTAAGGTTCGTCTCACTTACGGATACCGACAATACGACTTGTCTCGAGCGCGGGTGGAGTCTCGCTGTTCCGCGGAGCCGTCAACGGCGCAGGGCATCCTTGCTAGCGGCATCAATGACTCTCTGGTCGACTACCACGATAGCCACGCGTCTTGAAGCGTATTTGTTTGACATCCAGACCCTCCCCCACGCTTAGGATACGCGGTGGCTGTGTTTGGAAATATTCTTGACTTTGGGTTACGCCGGGTATTCTTCGCTGTCCTTCTGACCCGAAGACGGGTCAGCATCCGCCACGGTCAATGTCATTTCCGTCCCTGCCGAGGTTGAGACCTTTATGCTTTCTTGTCGAATAGCGGCGAGAGGCTCTAGGTGCCAAGCTGGACGTTTACAAGATAACGATCACGGAAACAATATCCTCGGGAGACGAGAAGATGTTCCTTGGACATGCAACAAAACTACGTTATCGCAGTATGGGTAGGGAAAGACAGCGAGATCATATCGGAGAGCGGGCTTGCATAGTCTTGTCAGCTAATCAAAGCTAGTAATAAACGGGATTGTGATCCATGCAAAACGCGCAGTTAGTCGATAGCTTGCACGCAAGCTCCCACAACAGTCTCCGCGAAATTAGTTCGATCCAGGCGACTTATGGAGACAAGGGTCTGCCCGGCACTTGCAAGTTACGATATGCGATATTCCTGTATGATGAGTGTCGATTCCACAAGACTAGGATCCGAGTATGATTCAATTAACAGGTGAGTGATTATTAACGATGCAAGGCGCTCGGCTTTGCCGCAAGCCGGCAGATAGAGCTCACCGAGCTGTCAAAATTTCCTTCATAGTGGAGTCATCCTGCCGGACTGTGCAAGACTATCCCAGCCATGGAGCAAGGCAGAGACAGGAATGTCTTCTTTTGGACAATTTCAAGGTTCAGAATAGTTTTAGCAAGCACGAAATTCCCTCCAAAGAGTCTTTTGCCAGCTTCATAATTATTACACTTGCCAGACGTCTGAAAACCAACACAATATGTCTCCTTGCCCTGGAGTGTTGGCGCATTGATGCGTTACTTTACGTTTCTGCTGTGTTGATACTACGTCTATG
Source organism: Colletotrichum caudatum (assembly GCA_030867225.1). NCBI lineage: Eukaryota > Fungi > Ascomycota > Sordariomycetes > Glomerellales > Glomerellaceae > Colletotrichum > Colletotrichum caudatum. The sequence continues at coordinate 72,511 of MU846121.1, forward strand.
AGTCAAATATGTCGATGTCTTGGGTCAATAGGGGCTGGGTTCCTTCTTCCTTAGTGCCATTAATGAATTTGTCCTGTAAATATGTTGATCGGTAGACTCTTTACCTAGCCCGGTGTGCTAGCCAGGCATACGCTGCAATGCAGACTACGTGCGCACATGTTCGAGGCCGTGATCGAACTATAATTAATGGTTGCTTTTAGAACTGGAGGATAATTGCGAAATTGTTTCCCCCAAAACTTCGCCTACATTGGTCGATTTATGACGCCAATCAAAAATATTATCAAAAATATCACTGTCAACAATGGAATCCAATCGGCAAGTTAGACAATGAATAGAAATGTACAAAATTTTGCTCCTCGTTAGTTTACAGGACTTCGTATTATTGATGTATTGGCTTCTCAAGAATGGTTACGTGCAACTGGAATCGAGGATTGTCGATATTTCAAGAAATACCATCCAGGCTTCTCTGTTTTCGACCAGGTTATCTTCAGCATGATCAAACCACCTTATTAAGTCTGGGCTACCTACTCCACGAGATATGATGGTACACATAAGGTCTTGAGCAACGGTAAGTCTATCAGCAACGGGCCTGGGCTTTCTGAGAACGTTATCAATGTATCCGATCTTCTGATGAGTGAAGCGAAATGCTTAATCACTTGAAAGACTTTGGCGGCCAACAGTGAGGCAGTAAAGGTTTCTTGGCGCAGCCTGATATACAACATTTGGGGGGCAATTCTTCCACTCGTTGGATCCTCGCCGTGTGCAAGACTCGATCCCGGTTGGCTGGCTTCGCAAAATAATAAGAAAAGAGAAGAAAAAGTAGAAGAAAAAGCTACGCGCGCACCGAACATCTCATTAATTGAGATCAAATGGCGATGCGAAAACTGTCATACGTAGTCACTGGCAGATGATTGGTATCAATGACACCAGTAGCTCTTGGACTCCCATTCATTGTGAGAATTTGATGTTTGACGTATCAGATTGATATTAACATCTCAACTGCTTCCAACCTTAACACCATAACTAGAACCAAAGCAAATAGGTCTGCCTAGTAAGATTGTCCGCTTCTTCTAAGCTAGCAGATCCAAGATATATCTCACTCAGCAGATTGCGTGTATTTGGATATGCCACCCGCTTCCGGGCATCTCGAGCGTCCCTTGTCAAGACGAAGGACCATACAGACTTTATCTCAATGACGGATGTGGCTTCAGAGACCGTGTAGCAGAAACTAAATAATCCATCAACTATCCAGCACGCCCATAAGTTCATTACCTCCAATCTGTACATATTCATTGCCGCGTTCGCTGCAGCAATCAAGAGTTGGGTTGCAAACCGTTGATCGATGTCATCTCCAAAAGTGCTACAAAAGGTGAGATACAGATATTTGAGATCGGAGCAAAAGACTCGCGCTCTTGAAAGGAGTTTCACGATGACGGGGGTTCGGACTAGGAAAGTGGTGATGACATGCCCAACAATGGTAGATTACGATGTTCACTCCAAGAGTGTTGCACTTGTGCTTATTATATCATCAGGTCCATGGAAAGAATCAGATCCACCAATGGATATTCTACCTGATGAGTACGTATACGGTCATCACAAAGACATCGCTTCGTTTCGTGCCTCAATCTGCAAAGGTTGTGTAATGTGCAATCAATTCAACAGCAAGTCCGCCATCAAACCCAACGCCAAGATCAAGAGGCTGGGCTATGTTTCTCAGTCTTTAGCGTGTCAATTGATCAAGCAGGGAACCCGTCAAAGCCCCTTATGTATTACTAGCAGCTGCAACGCGGTGGTCACCTATTACGCGAGCTGAAGGCTATCGTTTGCAAGCGACAAACTCCCTGCCCTGTCTGGACTAGCCAACGATATGAAATCTAGGCTTCAACATTTAGGGCCAGGCCCACACCTTTATGTTGCTGGCTTTTGGGAGGAGAAATTGATGGACACACTGGCATGGAATGTCAGGGATCCAGCTACGAGATCCCCGTCTCATCGGGCACCGTCATGGTCTTGGGCATGTCTTGATGGGAATTTTAATTCCATGGGCGGAACACTTAGCGGAGGTGCCGTTTGTTTTACATCTGTGATTTCTATAGAACTGCAGTGCCGAGGTCCGGGCGACACAGGAGAAGTACAAGGAGGCATGCTGACTTTGCTGGGTTTATGTGCACGTATATCGATTGACGTTGGTCATGGATATATATGTATATGGAGATCCGAACAGGAAGAGAGTTCGGACTGTCCAGATGCTCGATGGACATAACCTTCTGTCGTGCTAAAAACGACGCCGTTAGTCGCAGAGCAGCAACTAACGCCTTATATCAGACCTATAGGTCACGACACCTTCCCAGTAGGGAGGGTACCCCGGCGAGAACGGATGTCACCTTCGATACCGTGGATGATGTCGGAGGCGAAGCCTTACTTTTGTGGGTGAATTTCAGGCCTCGGGATGAGAAAAAAATATTCTGGCTGTGGAATTGTGCTCGCGGACGCGGGGAGTGGCAGATATCGGAGGTTTGACTGTATGTATTGCCATTTTGAGAGCGAAGACGCAGCTCGCGGCTTTATGAACGGGGTTCCAGAGCTACAGGTTCAGAGTTGTTTAGGTTGGAGGCTTGGGGCCAACTTTCTCCCTTGTTCAATCACGTTCGGCCAGCGCTCTATATACCCTGGTATCTAAGTTGAAAAGATATTAAAGCAAGAGGATCACGTCTAGCATACAACGGTACCGTCGTAGTCTCCATGTCGGCGCCATCTGAAATACTTGAAGTTTGAAGTGCGAAGTAATGTTATTGACGGAGGCTTAGATGGACATGATAACGATAAGATAAGGATGCGATTAGATAAGATATCAAGTGATCGCGAAGCTGCGACAGAGCTTCCTCCCTACCCTACCCTACCCTACCCTACAACCATTGCAATGTGAGGATGCACCAGGATGCCGTCTCAGTTCGTACCCGCCCGCAGCTCCCGTCACCGCGTCGCTTGCATAGCCCTATACCGCGCCCTCATCCGCGAGGCGCGCGCGATCCCCCTCCCCGACCATGTCCTCCGCAAAGGCACGCAGAACCCGATCCCGCGGCTCGTGAAGAAGGCCTTCGTGCGCAACCGCACTGAGACGAGCTACCGGATTGTCTTTTCAGCGCTGGGGACGGGGTACAACGTAGGTCCTCCCCCCCCCCTCCCCTTTTCTGCTCCAACTCTCCCGGCTGTATCTCAAGCCACACGCTAACGACTGCTCTCCTCCTCTCTCCAGTTCCTCAACCTGTTCAAGGCCGCGCAAACCCCCGACTCGAAGGAACACTCCCAAATCATAGCCCACCTCCGCGAAAAGAAGCTCCGTGACGCCAAGTCCGAAGCCGGCAAGCCCCCGCCCCCGCCCCCGCGACCCGAAAAGCCCAAGTGGCCACCCCTCCTCCAGAAGGTCTCCAAGGACGGCGAGCCGCCGGTCTACGTCTCCCCGCGCTTCCCCGTGCCGCGGGAGAACCTCACCGGCGCGCGGCGCGTGCCGTACGTCAGCGTCACGGCGGAGGGTATCGCCTTCCTGCAGCAGAAGAAGCCGCAGGACCGCTCGGTCTCGCGGTACATCCGGCAAAAGACCCGGATCAGGATGCGTGCGATGGACCTGATGCTCACCTCGGCCCGCGAGGACATGCCGTGGGCCGCGCAGGAGGACAGGTGGGAGGAGATTGTGAAGCGGGAGATGATCGCTGCGCGGCGGCGGGAGACCTGGGAGCCCGACGCAGCTCCGCGTGGGGGAGTGGCAGCGGGGCCGGGGGAGGAGCGGGAGGCGCCGGACCGGCTGCGGCAGGACGAGAGCTACGGGCAGTCGGTGACGAAGACCTGGAAATTCGCGAGGCAGAGGCTGCACGATGTGATGGAGCAGCAGACCGCACGAGTGAAGGCCTTTGTGGAAATCCAAAAGGCGGAGAAGGCCATGCTCGAGGAGGAGAATCGCGAGTACCTGGCGAAGGGATACCGCTGGATGGTGGACAGCCCTGAGAAGAGGATGCAGAGGCACAAGCGGTACCGTGCGGACTTCAGGGCGGCCAAGGTCGGGCGCAAGGCCATGAGGAGGGAGGAGAGCAGGCGGTCGCGGGTCAGGGGCTTGGAACCGGCTCCCGTCGACGTTTGAGAGGTCTGTCCCGTGGGAGAGTCTCCTTGTACTACCACATTGTACCCACCCCCATCTGGATCTTGACAATGATACCACGTTGCGCCTCACTTTATTACTAGTCACGGCAATATCTAGCATCGAAGAAAACGCGCAAGTGCTTTTGTTGTCATGAATTCGTGAATGCTGTGGATATGTTTGTAAAACGTATGTGTTTATCGGGCCTCCCCTTTTCTCTAGCCGCAAACCCTGACCTACAGCATCCTCTGCAGTGCCATTGTCTTCACCTGGACGCGCTCTCTGCTCCGCCCTGGGCTGCGAGGAGAAGTCATGATCTGCGGTGACGGCCCAACCATCTTTGCCAGCGCGTGAGACTCGCCAGCGACGGCTGCCCAGCTCTTACCGGACTGAAGGGATGGGATTCTGGCCTGGTCGATGCCATCTTGCGTCAGCTCACTCCCAGCGACCGATGCCTGTTCCGCTTTGGTCGTACGGGGGGAAGACAACACAGAAGAGACGGACGGTGGAATAGAATGAGTAGGGCTCGAGGGTCTGGAGGACGGCTCCAGATCGGCAACCTCCCGTACTACGACGTCGAAGCCGGCTTGTTTTAGAGCGGGGCTCACTGCCGGGGGAGTGAACATCTCTGTACTCGTCTCGAAGCTACGGCGCGAAAATATGGATGAAGACATGCTGGCCTGCGTGCTGTCTGCCGAGCTGCTGTCCCTGTTGAGCTTGGCTGCGCTCGACCGTGGTGTGGCCGGGAGCTTTGCAAGGATTGGCAGACGGGAGTTGGAGCCTCGTGAGGGCAACGTGCCACTTGTTTGCGGACTTGGCAAAGGAGTCTCCGACGGCCGCGGTACAGAATCAGGCCTGGATGCGCTTGACATGACAGCAGGATTGGGAGTGACCCAGGCCTTGTGAGGGCCACTTGAAATCCGCGCCATCGGCGTCGGACGCGGGGCTGCCGAAGATGAAGCGTTTGTCGAGGAAGAGGGACGCATCACGACTTGAGGCAGAGGGTGGGAGTATGGCCTGGTGTTGATGCCCATGCCATGGTGTAAGTTCACGATGGCGGCGTTGGAAGCGAAACAGGCGTTAGGGTTGGTGTTGGGCCGGGGTAAGCCTGTCCGGCCTTGTCTTGTCAATTGCTTCTCCAGCTCGTTCACCCGTTCTTCTAGCTTTCTCCGTTTTAGCCTTTCATCGTCACGCTGCTTTGTCAGAAGCTCCGTGTCCCTGGCGTGCTTCCTCTCCTGGTTTTCCAGGCGCTGACGGTAAGTTTCGTCCATGGCTCTCAGTGCCTTGATGTCCTTTTGCAGGCGCTCATTTTCGGGCCCTAATCGGGCGTTCTCGGCAGCCGCGGCGGCAAGTCTCTCGTCGATTCGGTTGCCGACAAACCGGGCACTCTTCCGACAACAGCTGTTGTGATAGACCTGTTCGATGCCACCAAGGTCGACGAGTTCCCGATCCACTTGGTCGGCTCGGGGTCTGGCCTTTGGGTCAGGGGAGACCATTTTCGCAGTGAGGCCGAGGATGTGGCGCGGCGCGACAGTCGGCCGTTTTACATCGTGGAAACGCTGGGTTGCTAGAGCGTGAAGAGCCAGTTCTTTCTGGTGAGCCTCGAGTTTCTCGGCCCGGGAATGAGGCAGCAAATCTTCAACCACGGAGTGGAAGGTGTTCAAATCACCATGAAACACAAGCGTGGCAATGTTTAGGTAAATGAGGCCCAGGCAGTATATGTCGGCACACTGCGTGGAGTACTCCTCGGGGATATAGGCCTCGGGGGGACGCCACTTGGGGGTTCCGTGGAGGCCCATGGTAGCGGTGTTTTCCTGGTCATGGAAATCTCGAGCAATGCCAAAGTCGGCGAGATAGACCTTGTTGGGGTTCAATAGGATATTACTCGGCTTCAAGTCAAGGTGGCGAATTTTGGAGGCGTGGCAATGCGTGACAGCCTGGGCAATGCAGCCCATGATACGTTGGAGGAAGTTGAGAGGACATTTAGCTTTTCCAGCGTCTGCAGGACACATGCGACCGCCCGACTCGACGAGGGTCAGGTCGGATATATCTAGCTCATGGAGCCTCTTCAAAATATCCTCCCGATCGCCGTGGCCGCTTCTCAAGTCGGCGAGATCGGTGAGGAGTTCGTCAAGGTTGCAAACGGCCACGGGCCATATCAGAAGGTAAAGCTCTCGATGTTTAAAGGTATAAGTGCCGATCAGCTTGACGATGTGGTCATGGTCCAGACGCTCCATGGCCAGTGCCTCCTTCCGCAGGGTATGGAAGGTCTGGTTGCGTTGGGGCTTGATCCATTTACGCGCCAAGCGGACGGTGCGGTGGGTGACTCTCTCGACGCGGCCAAAGGTGCCCATTCCCAGGTCGTTATCCTTTGGGGCGATGATCTTGGCATGTATCTTCTTGGCTTCGGCGAAATCGTCTGGATGTTTACCACTGCGGCGCAGCGCATTGTTGTCAACTCTGGCGCGATGGACGATGGGTGGTTGTCGGGAAGTAAAAGAAGAGCAAGACTCACATGCCAGACCAATGACCGCTGGACGCCTCCCATTCCCGGATTTTGGACTTCTCGTATAGTTCGCGGTGAGCGGGTGGGAGGCGGTCGGGATGCGACTGGGATTTCAGGTGGACAGTCGTCCAGCCTGCATCGGGATTCTCGTCGGCCATGGCGTCCAAGGCCAGATGAGATGACAATGTTGCCGCGAGTCTCCTCAGGAAGGCTGGGAGACCGGGCAGGCAAGCGGTTGCTGGCCCTCGCTGGAATGCCGTTTAGGATGGCGAGACAACGGTCATGATGTCGACCGGAGGACGTGGCGCACATCGGCCGCTGGATCGACGAGAAAAGAGAGAGCCAGATACACAAACAGAGAAAAAGAGAGACTGAGACTGAGAGAGAGAGAGAGGGTGAGAGGCGATTACAGGGTGTCAGGCCAGTACCGGTGGTGGGCGGAATTGACCGTTGGGGTTTGTGATTTGTCGATCTTTGCGGAGGGACGCAGAAGGCAGGGAAGAAGCCGGAATATCCGTACCCGTGGGAGGCGGAGTCTGCCCAGGTAGGGAGGTCCTAGGTACCTAGGGAACCATACTTACAAGGTAGGTAGGTAGGTAGGTAGCTCAATAAACGGCGCACAGCCCCAACGTTGACCCCCCTTTTTCAGGGCTTCGAGGGCCGTGAGACTACGGCTAGTTTGTGGGGCTTGGATCTAGCCTTGTAGAAACGAAGCGCTGGGGCTATTTACTGGGGTCCCCATGGATGGTACAAGCAGATACCTGGGCCGCTCCATCTATCTGGGTGCCTCGGTAGGTACCTGCCCATGCTGACCAGGTACTCCATAGTTACGTACTCCGTATCCGTACCCAGGTGGATAGGTAGGAGCGCCCGCTTACCTTTGTATCCTTACACGATGCACAGAAAACGATGCTTCTTCCATCATCATTCTTCCTCGGCACCAAACACTGCTCGCTTCGTCTCGACAGTCCCCAACGCCCCCTGGGCCGGTTACACATCATATGAAAACAGTCTTCCAACCAACAATCGATACGACCAATGCAGTGGTGCATTCAAGTTTTCGGACATGAACGCATGTCTTGTCTTCGGGCCTCAATCATGCAGCCGACTGCACGCCGAACCATGATCGAAGAAAGTTTCCCAAGATGCACAATGCCGCGTGGCTCCCCACTGGACTGGCCTTCTTCCCTCGGCACCACAGAAGCGGCTCTTGCTTGGCATCTCTTCGTCGAGGATCCCCGTGAGGCTGAACAAAAAACACCGCTCCCGACTCTTCTGCAGTGTTCCATCTGTCAACTCGAGGCGCATGGGTCGGAAACCATATCATGAGTGATGGCGACGCAACGATTGCTTGCCCCGATACCCAGAACTTTCGATACCACTTTCGACGAGCCGCCTGAATCGCACAAGTTCATTTCACCACCATGTGGACATAACTTGATGATATCAAGGCCAGCCCGACGGCCCCACGCAAAGCAATGCACCCAATCTAACCGTCGTGCTATCTGTCTAGTCTTTCGCGGATTCCGAAGTCGCGCTCGATACGAACGCTGACATTATATACATGCAATCGTGGCTGCCGCCGAGACACCACCTGCATATATCAATACGGCGGGGATCGTCAATATGTCGACTGACGTGAGGCAGACGGCTGGCGTGGCTGGGTTCCTCTCGAGCCACTCGAAATTACCACAGTGACACGATCTCGCCGGTATTTCATAAAACCCAGATCGGACACACCTACGTCACACACACACACACACACACACACACACACACACACACACACACACACACACACACACACGCAACACACACGCAACACACAAGGACGACCGAAGTTGCCACACCCGACCTTGTGTTCATTGCGATAAGCATGCCAGGCCCTTCCTCTCCTGGGCCATGCGGGATTCCAGTCCAGGCAGCTCAAAGAGGGAAAAAGGGGTCCATCAACTACCTACCTACCTACTTATACACGCAGACCCGGCGTTTAAACTACCGAACTTGGCAGCCGATACTGTGTCGACCGGGGAAGCAGTTGTACCGTGCCTTCGTTTCAGTCCAGCACTTCATCGACTCATTAATACGACGACGCTTACCGTCAAGACTCACTTTTCGAAGAGCCAGCCTGCACTGCAATTGCCATGAGCGTTTGGGCCTCATTATGATAGCCAGACTAGGTGATGGAATGGGCCAACTGGACCCACTTCCAGCGGCCGAACTGTTGGGTCCGGAATCGCCCCCGTGAAGAGAATTACTTGGACGATCCCGGGACGTCCTGAACTTGGTCGAGATCATGAGGCTGCGCTGCCCATCCAGCATGGCCCCCAGCCAATCCCAATGCCGCATTCGTCACTGTGTGCACGCTACTCATGCATGCGACCGGTATGCCGGCCATGTTTTCTGTCGTTTTTGACTAATATCATTTTCGCCGCTAGGGGAAGCAAGCCGGGGCAGGTTTCGTTGGCGTCGAAAACCATGCCAGCCTCCCGAGACCGTTTTCTCGCTACCAAAGAAGACTGCCGTGGAACATGACTCCGTTGCCGCCCCCCCCTCACCCCTTCTGGACGGGTTCTAGGATGTTCAGGAATCTCCGGCCGGGAATCCCGCTCGCCCTCCTGCGTCGATCACAACTGCTCGAGGACTAGAAGACTAGAACAGGCTTCCATAGCGAGGCTGCTATGTGCCTCTACCGGAGATCGTTGTATCTTCATGAGCGACCCCCGTTGGAATGGATCTACGCAATGCCTGTTCCCGTTGTTCCCCGGGCCAATCCATGCCGGCGAGAGCTGGGTACGGGTTTTGATGACTTGTACATCTATGTAGTCTAGCCCTTCAGGCATACTGCGGTCGAGGCTGACGAGCTGGGAACCATGAACTCGGTATCCTCCGGGGCCAAGATTGCCACAGACATGTCCTCGCCCGCGGCATCTGAGGCAGCAGCGTCTACCTTGGCCGGGGACCATTCGATATCAGATACTGGTTGTGTCCACAAAGGCGTCGAGGCCTTGCGGATGGAACGTCCCACGCAGCTGCAGCTCGCGGGTCTCATTTTCACACCTCAATCCCCCCATGTGTTCCCCCATGTCGTGCTCACATTTTGAACTCCCCGAGCCGACCCCTTGTCGCTTGGCAGTATCATGCCTGACTAGATGGGTTTCTGTATCTCAACATGACGAGCATTGGTGTTGAGAATGGTGGGCGAGAGCAGCCTATCCGCCGGACCGGGCCTTCGTCAGAGGGATTGGGCTGGCAACAATAGGCCTTGACCGACAATATCATTCACTCACTCCTGGTGTCAGGCATAGGCGCGGCGTACCATGCCGACGTCGCTTGTTCGCCCTCGCGACGGATCGTCGTGTCATTCAACCGCCTCCTCCCCGGCACACTTCCTTTTTCCTCTGGCCATCGGATTTAGCCCAATGTTCGCCGCGGAGAGTTGCCCCCGTGTGTCTCCTCCTTTAAATGGTGTACGACCCTCCCGTAAACATGCCGAATTGCTCAAGTGTTATTATAACGGCTGAGTTGTCTCGTCCGTCATTGGGCTGACCTAGAAGAGAAGCCTTCCTACCTGACGTTCCTTGGTGGCACTCTGCCGAGACGATCGTGCCGCCGCCGTTTGTTCGCCCGGCATTTCTCTGACCAGCTTCTTCATTCAGTCCATCATCACGACTCTGTGAGTTCTACTCGACTACACTCATGAGCTCGCTCTTGTATTATTACCCATCTGCCTCCCCTCGGTTTATTTTAGGGCTCCCCGCGCGCGGATTGGGCGCCTACTGTGGTGGTACACGGGCCGTCGTCTTGTTACGCGTGACTGATCTGATGGGTCGCTAGCTCCGCGGGAGACATCGAAAGGTACGGCACAATGGTGCAGCTAGCAAACCTTAACAGAACCCAGCGCGCATCCCGCAGTCCCACGATACGACATTGCGATACCCAAGATTAGCTGCGTTAGTCGGCATTTAGGCTCTACCAGCGCCCTGCGGTTACCGGTTCGCCCACTTTACTCTGTGTAATCGGCGGATATGAGTAATCACCCCCGTTCCAGAGGCTTGGAGACGCGGTCCGACACGGCCGACGATCTAGACGAGCCTCCTCCCTTCCCCCCTCAACAGACATTTGTTATACACGGCTTCCCTAACCAAGGTGGCCACGGCCCTTCCACTCTCAACCCACGACTGCCCCTACGACCGTTACCACCACGTCGTCGTCGCCGTTTCATAGAGAAGCCAGATCATCATAGCGGCGTCGGCGCATTCCCTTTCCCGGCATCGTCAACCTCAACGTCGGTATCTTCTCAGGGAGAAGGAGCCGGTCAATCCATCGTCACCTCGACTCAAGTGCACCCAACCTCCTCTCACCCCCATCTTCTCCTGAATCCTTCATACGCCCATGTCCAGCCGCCCTACAAGCAGCTTCATCAGGACCAGAGCCAGGGTGACTTGTACCACAGCGGACACGGCCAGGAAGCAGTAGTCTACGGCCACCACCAACATTACCAACAACCCCGGTCCCAGCTACAGCAAGGCGAAGTACACCATCAACAATTCATCCCGACTCCATCTCCCGCCGACTCTCGCCAGCCTGCCCCCGTTACCTTCTCACTCACAGACTCGGCGTATGTTCTTCGTCACCCCCACGACCCTAGGCTGGTGCAAACACAGTCCCAAGCTGCCACGCAGACCGGCTTCGAGTTCCCCAACCGGGACTTTGGGTTTCCCCAAACTAGCCCTGGCGATCTAGTCCCGATTCGAGTTCAGTGTCTAGATCGCACAAACGTCCCACACGAGCCGCCTCAAGCTGGTTTCCCTCCATCTGGTCACCCTGCTGGATCGACCCAATTATTCTATCATCACAACAGTGACCACTGCGTCTTGCACCACAGCTACCCTGGGTTTTTGCAGTTTCCTAGCGGCTACCCGATGGCATTCATGCAAAACCCCGAGCTCTCCATCCTCAATGCCGAGTCGTACAACGACGGGAAGGCGGGGTTTCGCGCGCCGAGAAGTCTCCCTTCGGGAAGGCCGCGGAGAGCGACTGGCGATGAACCATCAGGGTCCAAAAAGCGGACCAAGGCCCAGTCCTCCGACGCAGGCGAGCTCGACGACGAAGACAAGAAGCGATCGCGGGGCAGGCCACGTCTAGATACAAACGACGAGACAGCCAAAGACGTAAGTTTCGAATCCACCGTCGGTCCTGCTGCCTTTTCCTGCAGTTGTGTACCTTGATTTTTTGATTTTGTGTGCCCGCAATGAAGTTTGAAAACCTGCGTCGGCCCGGTCTAACTAGTGCAGCGTCGCCGTACACAAATTCGCCTGGCCCAGAGGGCCTACCGCAACCGTAAGGAGACGGCCATCCAGTCACTTGAGAAGAAGGTCGATGAGCTCAGGAGAACGAACGAGGAAATGAGTAAGGAGTTTATGAGGCTTTACGATTTCGCCGTGAGCAGGGGCATGCATGAGAGCACGCCCGAGTTCGGGCGTCAGCTGCAGGCAACGACGGAGAAATTCGTCAGCTTGGCACGGAGAACGAGCGAAGAGCTCGAAAAGGACGGCGACTTGCCCACCAGCCAAGACAACGACGGTGATGCTCAAGAGGCCAGCCCGACTGCAGGCCACGCAAAGCAGAGCGACACGTCGGCCTCACCCGACGTCGCCGCGAAACCCACCGAGATCATGTATGGAGGCTTCGTCGTCAGCCACGAGGAAAACACTGCGCACTCGGCCCCTCGCTCCCAGGCGTTGACGGCAATCCACACGACATCGTGGGCCCCCAACAGTCAATCGCACCCGCCACGTTTGACGGCTGCCCAGGCGGCGCCCCTGGGCTACGAGATAGTGACGGAGCCGACGACGGACAATGCAAGCTTCTCATTTGGTATGTCATTCGAGGATAGCCTGGACCAAGCAGGCTCTCTCAACCTATCCGAGCAGCCCTTTTCCGAAGCCCTCTTCTCCATAATTTCTGCGCCGAGCTCGTACGCGTACCAGGAGCGCACGTTCGGGCGACGGCTGCAGCGGTCGACGCTGGAGAAAGCCTACTTGCTGGTGTGTATGCCGGACCCGCCGCCGGCCCTCATGTCCAGCGCCTTCGGCTTCTGCCTGCTGTTCGAGCCCAAAGAGCGCATCAAGGAGCGACTGGCTAACTGTCTCAGAGTGAACGAGCGCGAGTCCATGTTTAATTGGAAGTTTCCCTTCTGGAACCTGGGTGGCGGGGGTACGTGGTTCGACGAGATGGACGAGATGGAGTCCCCCCGCAACGGCAAGCCGTGGGACCCGGTGGGGAACCAAGGCATGGCCGAGCCGCACCGGCACAAGGTCGACTCCATGTTCGGGCTGGGACCATGGGACGCCCGGACGGAAGAGGCACGGGATCTCAGGATCGACCACGAGACCTCCAAGCTGCACATGAGCGTGCCGGGCTTCGAGGGCGACTTTTACGACGCGGACGAGGTCGATTGGGTCCTGCGGCAGCGGGGCATCGTCATCCCGCCGGCCGCTGATTTCGTCACGGCCGAGATCGATCCCGCCGACTTCTCGACCGAGACGACCGCCGGAGGGCAGGCCTTTGGCACGGGCGCGCAAAGCAGCGTGGACGACATGATCAGCGGGCTGCGCCGCTCCGAGAAGAGCCCCCTAACGCAGTTTGCTAGAGGGTACCTCGGTATGAACCTGAAGCCGACGAGGTCGTCTGACATCAACCTCGACGGCGCGCAGTCCACGGCCCGTACGGGTGAGGCGTCGCTTGCCTTGAAAAACATCGACCCCAGCCTCGGAGGCGACTCTTTCGGGCTCGGCGATGAACCGGTGAACGGGGCTTCGAGCACGGCGTCGAGGAAACGGCTGGTGACGATCAACGTCGGAGTCTTGGTTCAAGGTACGTTTGCCCCCAATTTCGATCGGGGAGGGAGTGTGTGCTGACTAGACACACAGAGATTGCGCTGAAGTCGGTATGCTTGGGACGGTCGCCGGGGGTGCGGCCGAGGGATGTCAACATTGCATTTTGGGCGTCACTGGCTGTATAAGTTGGCTTTGGGGCGCTTGGTTCCGGACGCTAGAACTTGCCAATATCAGGACGGCACATGCCTCCCTCCGCAGTGAAAGCGACCAAAGACTCAAGGTGACGGGAACGTCATGTCCCATCATTTTTTTTAGTTGAATAGGTGTTGGATGGAATCGCCTAATAATACTCGTCTGGGAATGTCAAAGGCTACCAGTTTTCTTCAGATGTCGCAGAGGAGGCGGCATCAACATCTGCACTCCAACAGTTGCGCAAAAAAGACACATTTTTTTTCGTCTCGTCCTTTATTTCGTATGTGAGATCGTGATGGGGGAAACGAGCATCAATGGTTATTGAGAAATTGTGTGTGTGTGTGTGTGTGTGTTTTTTTTTTTTTTTTTTTTGCTTTGGTACAACTCGGAGGCAGTACCAGAGACCTTTAGAATCCGGACAGACTCAATCTATGATAACCAGTACAGATGCCCTCTCATCACTTCATTAGCATTAATAATTCGTCAGACCAGCTCGCGTGCTCATCTGCCCAGGCCCGGACAGGACGCAAGGGGCGTCTCAGTTGCGGACATACTCGACCGGCTCCAGCGCCGCGTCCACGCACCCGACGGCGGCGCTGACGGGGTTGCAGCGGGCGGCGGCGGCGCCCGGGAGGCGGACGGCGTAGTCGACGTCCCAGCGGGCGCTCGTGCCGTAGGCCTGGAAGTCGGTCGACACGACCTGGGCGCCGCTCGAGAAGGCGACCTCGCGCATGGCCGTCGTGTCGTTGGACAGGACCGTCTCGAGGGGCACGTCGGCGCGGGTGCGCACCCAGTAGCCCGCCCGGACCTGGGCACGGATGTTGGCCTGCTCGGCGCCGGTTGGGTCGTTGAGCTGATCCGGTTCTGTTAGTCTCTTTTTTTTTCTTTTTCTCTTTTTTTCGAGGGCGGAGGAGGAAAGGTGGTGAGGTAGGGGGGCACGTCTACGGGACTCACCTTCTGGAACGCGCAGTCGGGGTTTCCGGGCGCAGAGTTTGTGAAGATGACGCGGCCCTCGAGGTTCGGGCGGCCGTCGGTGTAGGCGTCACGAATGGGGTCGACGGGTCCGTTGTCCATGAGGAACAGGACGCGGCCGCGGGCGCTCTCGAGGTCGGGCCAGCCGTGCTGCAGGACGGACTGCTCGAGCGTCAGGTTCCCGCGGCGCAGGTCGTCGGGCACGACGAGCTGGCCGGCGGCGAAGACGCTGCGGATCTCGTAGTCGAGGGCCTGGAGGAGGACGGTGTCGTTCCAGGGAATGGGCGGGGCGCCCCCGGCGGCGGCGATGGCAGGGTCGGCGGTCTTGAACTCGATCATGAAGGGGATCGGGACGTGGTCCGGGTGCGCAGCGCTCCACTTCTGGACGGCTCCGATGCAGCTGACCAGGGTCTTGCAGGTGGTGTGGTAGTCGGCGTCGGCGACGTGAAGGACCTTTGTGCCGGGGCCGAGGAGGTCCGGGTCCGGGACCGTCGAGAGATTGGCGAGCTTGCGGATGAGCGGGGTGGCGTAGTGACCGCCGGCCGGGTCGGCGTATATGTCGAGCTCAAAGTTGCGGATGGACTGGTAGGTGGCCTGGACGTCGAGGGCCGGGTGAGAGTAGTAGTAGTTCTGGACGCCGGGGAGGATGCCGGCCTGGGTCGGGTGCTCGGCGAGCGGCGCCTCGCGGTGGTACGAGTTGTGGGTGCCGATGACCTGCACGTGGTTCATGCGGACGGCGCGCGTCGACCAGGTCAAGCCGTTGCGGGCGTAGGGCTCGCCGGCGGCCGAAGCGGTGTTGGCCAAGGGGAGGAGAACTTTGCCCGCGTTAGACCTCGTGTCTGGCGGAGGAATCCTCTGTGAGGGAGGAGGAGGAAGACTGTCTTACACAGGGCGGCTTTGAGACCGCGGTTGGACACGGGAGCCATTGTGAGATACGGTTGGACGATGTAAGACGAGAACTCAGGCTGAACAAAGAAGCAAGCAAGCAAGCTGCGGTCAGAGGATCTGGGCAACGCCATCTTTATGTAGATGGAGGGGTCGCCTCCATGTCCCGTTGACGTACGGACGAACCAGTATATCCGTGGGTGCTGTTCGATGACGGAGGCACCGACATGGGACCCTGGAGGCACTGGTTGGTATCATGGTGCCAACCAGTTGGGCAAAGCCGGGAAACGTACATTCGGAACTGATGGATGCAAATCTGGACAGGGATATGGTCGGATTGGATACCTCATGAAGACTCTTCGAGTATTGAATGTATCTCTATCTGCACGGGTTAAGGGTGTTGAACGAGTTAAGAGACGGGACGAGCGCACCCAGGAACCCGCCCCTCCAGGCCATCTGCTCCCCCGCTTCACAAGCTTCCCGACTTGGCAGGCCTGAAGCGTGATCGGCCAATGGGCAGCGCAGAGGCGAGCATGTGCCTGGGACCTCATTCCGAGGCCCCTGAAGGTTGTTTATCGGGAGAGTCGGTCAACGTGAATCGGACCACGTGGGTGATGTATAGCAGATAATTACATGTCATCCGAAAGACGGCGTTGGGGTTTTCCTTCAAAGTATCATCATTCAATCACAGTCTTATCCGTGATGCCATAGGCCTCGGTGCCCAAATCTGACATGAATCTCTCTCTACTCGGCTACCGATGGACTACGGAAACACTTGGCGACTGGATAATAGTCAATTCCTTGATCGTAACTATGTATATAGCTTTAAAATGAATCTTTTCATGTCATCAAGTCAGAAACACCGCTTGGACGTTGATATGAGTCAAAATGGCACGGTTGCATGCTTCATGCCCGCTGGTCAGCTGTGAGTGAGCCAATACATGCCCCGCGTGAGTCTATCGTCCCAGAATGCGTACCCATGATGCGCACGCGCAAGCTATGTCTCATTGTCGCGGGATACTTGAATCCCTGTCCCGCATATGCACGCTGCTCTGCGACTCATCACCACTTGCCCAAAGCTTTACTTACGGTCGAGCCGGCCCTGCGATGTGGTCCATGATAGAGGCAGAGATGTTCAGCATCAGAGATACCACGGCGCGAATAGTCTACTTAGAGTGGCATACTACCTGACGGCTAATGCTTATCGATCCCGCCTTAATCACAGCCATTCGTTCCCATATCGAAGACTTTTCCTGACCGATTCCGTGCTCCATCTGATCCTTGGTCATCATTCAGGCTAAGCTCACTCGCTCATCACGACTGTCCACTCATCCGCGCCGGATGCTGTAACCCCAAGAACCCCAAGATCGAAAGATCGACGCCGCAATGCTCCCCGCCATTGCACATCCTCTGATACCCCGCGTGGTGTCTGCTCGCCAAACCCACACAATCACAAATCCTGTACCATCATTAACGCAAGCCCTCGTCATCTGAAAATGGACAGTACCAAAGCCGTCGGAACGAACCCCATCGTCGAACCCAAAGTCGAGTACCTGGGCCTCCAAAAGGCGTACAACAGCTGCTCGCACCGAGACCTGGGCTTCACGGGCGCTATCGCGGGCAAGTGGTACGCCGTCTGGGGCGACGTGCTGTGGTGTGACGAGGGCGTAACGGATCCCGAGGACGACACGCCCGGCTTCCACGGCATGGTGCGCAATGCTGTGTCAGCCATGACGGGCGATCCGCTGCTGGTGCACGATCTGAACCTGGGCGCCAACCAGCGGCAGAGACAGTTTATCCCGTTCAATCCTTCCTGGGGAGAAAGGTTCGATACCGGGTTCGGGGGCACCAGCTTGGTCGAGACCGACGCCGCCACAGCAACCGGAGCTGTCTTTTACCTGATTGTAAGTCCATCTCGGAATGCCGCTCCCTCTCTATCCATCTCTTCCTTGGCCACATGCAAACATCGACGCACATAGAACCAAAACGCCGCTGGTCTCGTCGGCGCCGGCATCGCCAAGGTAGACGTTGTCAACGGCACGCCTACGGTGACCAAGCGCTACGGCGAAAGGGGATACTGGTGGTCGGCCGACAGCAACCCGCGGTACGGAGACATCGCAGCGTTCCGAGACCCGCTGTCCGACTGGATATACGCATGGGGCGGCCCGCCGACGACTGTCCCCCGCAGCGACTGGCTCCAGAGTAGCTACGTCTACATGGTTCGCGTCAGAGCCCGCGAGGCGTTTGACCTGTCCAAGTACGAGTACTGGTGGGGCCGGCATCGGGGGTGGAGGATGAACCGGTTGACGGTCTTCACGCCCGAGACGGCCGCTCTATGGGGTACCGGGCAAGGGCAGGTTGTGTGGAATGACTTCTATCATTGCTATATCTTTGTTCATCTGGGTAGTTTTCTTCCAAACCACCATCACGTCTCCACATGTATTGTCCAGCTGACGTCTATCAGGGGTCGGTGGTGGTTCCGTCTTTTTGCGGACAGCTTACAGTCCAGAGGGCCCCTGGACCCCAGACCTCAAGATATTTGAGGCTCAGCCTATAGACGACGGCCTGGTCTACGCCGGCGTTGCTCACCCGTACCTTGACGAGTCTGGGAAGACACTGGTCATATCCTTCACCAACAACAACAGGACACAGGTCATCAAAGCCACCTTCTGGAAGTAAGTAGTGAAGCATTGCAACACTGGAAGACGTGGGGATACGCCTGAACTACAGACTGAGCCTGGGTTCGGAGAATCCTGGGTGAATTTGCAGTTTGACCCAGATTTTTCACGCCTTGGTCGCCATCTTGAGATCTGAATTTGCCTGGTTGCAGTGATGTAGAGGGCTAAGAGTTCGAAGCGAGGCTCCGTCCGGTTCGATATATCTTGACGCGTAAGTGCTGGTATATCAACGTGCAATCATCACAAGCCGGTTTCCCAGCCTCGAAAGGCAGCTTAGAGCCACCGCACCCGATAGTTCAGCGTGAAATCGGTTTCCAGCATCCATTGTAATCTCTTGCTTCAAGTTGTCGGATGCCCATGCCGACATCCCTACTGCGGAAGTAATCTCTCAGCTGACTGTTAGCATCCTTCTCAACTGAATGTGTATCGGGAAGCAGGGCGCCTCGGCCTCCGGTCAGCATCGATTCGCCTGCGTCTGCCAGGACAAAGATACGCAGAGGATTGATAATGTTAAGAATGAAGAGGACAGAGCAGCCGAAATCCACTTTCCAGTCGTCCGCTCCGTCGAAAAGCCCACTGAAAACAATGTCACAGCTGTGCACTCTAGCCTCGACGAGCTGGACAGCTTCATAGAAACTCGGCAGACCCCCCTCTTGGACTTTTCGAAACGATATCAGGGCTACGAAACATACCGTACCTTTATCATTGAGCAGTTTAAGTCCCTCATCGAATCCAATGTCACCGACATCGCGGTAAACCCTGTCTTTGGCAGCCTCTGGCGGACGGGTGCACCGACCGAGACAACCCAGCTCGTGATGAGCTAATACAGGCTTTTGGTAACCATGCCGATCTTATACCTGACCATAAGAAGAAATCCTGGATGAAGATCTGGCTTTCAGAGTCTGAAGATTATGCTGCCGAGATCCTAGACATC
Source organism: Colletotrichum caudatum (assembly GCA_030867225.1). NCBI lineage: Eukaryota > Fungi > Ascomycota > Sordariomycetes > Glomerellales > Glomerellaceae > Colletotrichum > Colletotrichum caudatum. The sequence goes on from MU846121.1 coordinate 91,652, forward strand.
ATCGAAAGGGTCCCCGAAGCCCAGAGATTCCCCTATGTATTCTTGGAACCCACAGAATCGTTCTGGACTGGGGATGAAGATGGGATCTTGGCGGTGAAAAAGGGAGGTGATGAAGGCAACGAGGACGAGGAAAGGCTCAATGGGCCTGCCGATACACCATTCGCCAGAGAAGACCTTTTGGAGATTGGCCGCTCCTGCGACTACCGCGTTCTCCGACGTCTTGGTAAAGTTCTCACGCGTCTTACCTATGTCAATTCCGAGTCTGAAGTGCCGTCTCAGATAAGAGCGGCCGACCAGGTCCCAGGACTTCCCATGGCTCTTGCAACTGCACAACAACGGCGCACGTTCTGGAAAGTCCTCCTCCACCTCGTACTGCCTGGTACAATGTTGGCGGCGCGTCCGGCCGCACTTCTCGCCGCACTAGCACTTCGGATGGGCATCCGACCACTCAGAGATGCTGCCGACCAGGAGCTTCTCTGCTTCACTAACAAGTGGAATACCTCTTGATATTCCTGGCTGCGGGACGCCGACGGAGAGTCTGAGCGGATGCGGTCACATTACTTTCACGGTCCCAGAGTGCTCCGCTCATTGGTGCTTCTTCTGCGGAGAAAATGTTAAACATTTGCCCGCCAATGAGCAGTGTACATGGGGGCCTTTGGGACGATGACGGCAACGAGGATGATGACGGAGAAGAAGACGAGGAGTAAGATTAATGGGTAGAATGGGCGAGGGACATCTGGTCTCGTGAAGTTTAAAAGGCCCTTTTCGTATGTCTTCCAAAATTTGACCTCTTTTCATTTCATCAAGGCCCCGTCTATTATGGAGGCGTATCTCCTGCAAACCCATTCCGCGGCCGAACCTCTTAGACACAGGCTGAGACGGCGTGCCTTCTGCTTTTGAAATAGTGCAAGCCTTCCCAAGACGCGACCTGGAAGCCAAGAGGCGATAGTTCTCCGCGTTCGATGAAGTAGCCGTATGGCCGGAGGGCTTCGTGCGGCGCCAATACGTTGCCACCAACCCTTTTAACACCGCAGGTGGAGATGGTGGTTTGAATTTGGGCTCTTAGATTGAAGAAGCCGATAAGGGTGTGGGTGCAGTCTCTGGGGAGTCTTGGGGTGGTGTTGAGGAGTTTGCCCGGGGGCTGATAGGGATGGGGTCCCCTACGTGCACTTTGCACCTGGGGAGGGATATCCGAAGGAGGGGCTTAGATGACAGCTGAAATAACACACATTGCTGGCCAAAGAGCATATCATCGTCTTTTCACAGTACCAGTTATTGCATGCGAGGTTCGCCATGGAAGAAAATGAGGGAATTGTCATGTGGGAGAGCAGGCATAAGGCGATGGAGTTTGCATCAACCTTCTAGGGGTATCACGGCATTTGTACAAACTTTGATAAACGTACTTTGAGTGCTCACTGACTGTGAGCAGCTGGTTTGATAGCATTAGATAATAGTTTGACATTTCGATTCGCGAGCCCACTCAGCGGATGTTGGTTGATCTGCTGCGCCATACGGTAACGTCGACCGGAAGAGTGTGAACGAAATCAGGGGTATGTGGTAAAGGAAGTTCTGGAGATTTGTACATCAAGAGCAGCTGAGAATCTTGGTTTAAAGTTCAAGGCTACCTTGAGAGCTGATATGTATGGAAGTTATTCCGGAAAGCCCTCATAATCGGAACGCACTCAGACTTGTCAAGCTTCACCCGAACTAGGATCCTCCTTTCGGCTTTCCCTTAATAAAAGAACGCCAAGACTGCCTTTGATTGCTTGATCCGAGACACAAAGTTGTTACCAGGAGCAGCCAGACGAACTGGAACTGGCCATTCATATCGTATATGTACCCATCTATATAGGAAACATGTCAAGCAGAGCTTATCGCCTGGAACATATGGGACTGCCCTGTCCTCAATGCGTACGTTACAATGTTGCTGATCTCCCAGAGGTTTCCGCACTGCAATTCCAAGAAAGCAGAAGTAATCAGCCTGTTAAACAGGCTACATGTGACCTTTCTTCATTCTCAAAGTCCATCCGTTTGTATCGTGGATCTTACTCCCGTGACTCCCGCTCCCTCAAGATGTAAAATTCCAGATTGTAAGCCACTCATGTCGTGATGATGACGCTCCTGTGACGAAATGCCGTGTAATATCTATCCCAAAATCCAGATAGATCGAACCGCAAGCGGCGGTCAGAATCAGAGGGCAATGGACATTGCATGAACCACGCGGTCCAGCTGCATCTTATGGCCACCAGCTCCAATCATCTCCATGGGCCACGTTATCAGCTCTGTCCAGGGCGTCCCAGCCAGCTGCTCTGTAATGACCGACATGAGAGACCTGGCCCAACCGTCTAAATACCAACAAAAAGGCTCGGCCAGGTGGACGATGACACAGTAATGTGCCAGGACCACCAAGGCCGCCGGCTGCCGTTGTCGAAGCGAATCAAGATAGTCATTAGACACCATGATTGGCCACAAGAACACAGCGCGGAACTCCACCGGTGCCGACATGGCGTTAACGGTGCAGACCTTCGCGATGCATTTGCTCAAGGCTATGATGGCGTTAACAATTGTGTATTTCCCTTCGTGTTCGAGCGCTCCGGTCTCGGCAAGCTGAGTGCTCAAGCTGGGAAGTCGGTTGAACAGGGGCTGGAGGGTAGCCTCTACTGTCGTGGGTGTAGCATCGCCGGCGCCGCGTATGAAGATCTCGCGCAGTGGCCCCTTGCGTAAGTCTTCGTCTGACGTGCGTAGAATCACGCTCATGCCGTCTGTCAGGGTAAAGATGTCGAGAATGCTGTCAACAGGGGAGAAGGACGGGTTGTGTTTCTCGTAGCTAGGGTAGGTGGCAAAGGCACTCAGGGTGAGGAAGATGGAGGAGGCAAAAAGAGCGTTGCAGTTTGCCGACGAGATCGTGCCTAGCAAGGTTCCTCGCATGCCGTTGATGGCGTCGTTCTGATGTTGTGCGGCTTGCATGAGGTAGGCATGGCGACATTCGGGCTGGAGGTATGCCAGGTGGTAGGCCGAGAAGGCAAGGATTTGGTGAAGTAGAAACGGATACGAGAGTGCTTCACGAGGCACGTCGTACTGGAGTGTCTTCTGGCCAACGGAGGAGTTCGAGAAGGTTTGGTACGATACAGAAGTGTAGTGGTGCATGAGCTCAAGATCGGAGATCCAGCCGCTGGCTGTCTCTGTCTTGTTGAGGTCGGTCAGAAACCTCGAGAAGTAAGGGAAAGGGTCCGTCTGTGACGATGGGGAAGTTTGGTCTCCGATGCTAGACGCGCTCTGTTGTCCGCCGAGTGATTCTGCGGCTGACTGTGGCGACATGGTTATTAGTGAGTGCGCGCTTGTCCGTCGCCTCAGCGCCGGCGCCGACCCCTATCAAAACCCCACAGCTTGTTAGTTTCCGAAAACGAGGCCCAACATGCAACCAAAGCTAGAAGGGAGAGGAGGCAAACTTACCCGCGAGCCCGACCGCTTGGTACGCTGCCCAAGACCTTTTAGCGGCTGTTGAGCCGTCATCTGTGAGGGTCCACCTGCTAGTGATCCTGGGTTCTCCAGACTGCATGGCAGTCCGTGCCGAACACAAGCGCTGCAGGGCTTGTTCTCATCACACTACGTTGGATACACAAATGTCAGTCTCAGTCGCTTGCATCAGTATTTGCAAAGTAACAAACAAAGGGGCAGGCTCTCGAGCATCCATCAACCGCATCACCGCGACATTGCATCGGACATACTTTGACTCTTCTCTCCTTACAGCGTAAACACCCGTTGCGTGACTTTCTGTAACCCAGGCGCTTCATGGTGAATAATGAATGGCCTTTGTAAAGGTCGGATGGATCAACAGACGCATTCGGAAAGTAGCACAATCACCCGAGAACGAGGACGATGACGAGGTATGGAGAGCAAGGTCCAGTATATAAGGACGAGGTGGTGGGGATGAGATCTTGTGGGTCGGAAGTGTGCCCCCATGTTTATAGTACCGGTCCGGAAACATCACAACAGGCAAACTGCTTTCGAGAAGTGTGAGGTTATTCTACAGTTGAGCCTTGTCCAAAGTTGCTACTCCTCTCTGCCGAAGTGTCTAGGACATATGTGGCAGTCGACGGGTACGCCCAGCCTTCATCCAATCTTGGGGGGACACAATTGGGCACATGCGGTGCAGTACTGACACATACTCCGACGGAGACCGGGTAACAGGGCATACCAGTCTGCAACATAGACATGGGGAAAATAATATCTGCGGGAGCGCCAAGACTATATTCTGCCGTAAAGACACCACAATTTCGACAATCTAACTCTACTCAGCCAGACCGGGCTCTGAAATTGTGTAAAGACAAGGTAGAAGGCTGCTGAAGTAGTGAGGGTAGGGTACTTGGGCAAGAAAACCGGGGAAGTGAAGCTAACTAGGTTCCTTGGTATTCCAGCGGCTAGGGGGGTGACGGTGTCAGCGGTGCGGAACTGAGTCGCGCCAAGACCGTCCCTCTCCTCCGTCATACGGACGGAGAGAGCCTTGCCCCTCGCCGGCAGCCGTGACTCCATCGTAGTACACAGTTCACCGGAAGGGCGCGGAAAGGTCTGAGCCTTTTGGGTGCATGTCGGCTCGAGGTGGCGCCCTACCTCGTTCTGTCATTTCCATCATATCCCCAAGACGTTTCGAGAGCTGTTGCACCGACCTATTGCAATTGACACCACTAAAACGGCCTGGTGATTGGGGCATCCTGTACTTGGAGGAAACGAGACGAAGGAACGGAACGGTCGCTGATTGGCAACCGACCATGGGAGGGACTGGATGGACAGGAAAGGATGCCAAGACCTCCAGTTAACGTTAGAGGTTGTGTCTCTAGTGGAAAGCTTTTATCCTCTCATCACCCACCCCTCTCGACCCTACCGTTTTCAGATAAAACTTGTGTCGTCAAACCGTTGCCAAGCCCAGGCTCAGCCTAACGTGTAATATCTAAGCCACAGTCGTGTGCCACCGGATCCCCTGGCCAACTTCAAGGTTCATCGCTAGCTGCGTCGTTGATTTTCCTTCTAGGGCTGTTGACTCAGGAATCGGCGGAAACCAACTCACGTCAACAAATGGAAATTCGCATGGAAGCATCGGCCTGCGGCGTGGTCTTGGCAAATCCTCTGGTGCTGGCCATGCGCACGGAGCAGTCTATAGTCATAAGTGAGATCACTGAGAGAACCTGAAAGCAAACCATCGTTCAATAACTCACGAATCTGAAAATGGGCCGCGTTCACGTTTTGAAATTGAATATAGCACCGGAGGCAGAATTAAGTTTCCCATTTATTCTCAGATGTGATGGCGACCGTTGATAGTGCTGATTTCCACCTAAGGAAAGTGACGGTTAATACCACTTTAAATTCTTATCAATTTCACCGGCGCCAGATACCGGATTGTTGGCATTGGTTCTTGTAAGATACATAGCACTTGACTCCTCGATGTGGCAGATCATACAAACATTCTCTTAACCACATTCTTCCCCTTACGCCATGTGCTTCTACATTCGTCTGCTGTCTCTCTATGGTCGTGAGGCATGGCAGGACGCCCTTTGTGTCAGCAAAGATAGTATCGACACAAGGGTAGATATGTGTCGAAGACAGCTGATCGCCGTTTTCGACGGGTTATCAATTCCAACATATCCGCCCTCCTCGCCCCCAACAATTGCGGGTGATCATCCCACCACATGATCGTACCCGCGCCAGTTTCCGTCTGTCCCGCCAGGAATTAGAGTATTCCCAGATCGTGATGTCAAGAGAGAAAAGAAAGATGCTGGCCCCAATTCTAATAATAAGATATCTGTTATTGGTCAGAACCCAATTATAGGAACCAGCTGATAAACAGATGGGTCGTTTGCTTGCGCGATGGTGAGGAGCCGATCGACTAAGGTTTCTGTGTGTAGCAGAGATGTTGCCAATGGTGGCTTAGACTTGTAAGCTAGGTGCATGGGAATCATGAGTTGAAAAGGTGGCGCGGACTGGGGGCCAGAGGCGCTCGGAAACTTTTGCCTCTGACTTGGTCTAGCAAGGGCCTAGGCTTTTACAGTCGATCAAATCGAAATGAAAGACGCGCAGGAAGCAAAAGGTACATAACGAGATATACTGTCGCAACGAAGATCATCTCTTTCATTCCAGATGTGTTCTCTCAAGAGCGTGCATCTGATCCCAGCTTTTACACAGCGGGTTCTTTCCAGGTACTATTCAAATACAAAAATGAAAGTATAGATTATTACAATCCACCACTTGTGGTATTTGTGTACAGTCTTAGGACATGGAATTGTGAACTCTGTTCGGCTGTGTCCGAGTACCCTCGGCTTGGCAGGCATATCCCCTTGACCATATAAGATATGTCAGTGACGGGCGTCAGACGACACGCTGTAGACCAGGCCAGTGATTTTTGGTATGCCAAGGCTTGAAGCAGTCGCATCCTGCCACAAGTCATGCTGGCATTGCTTCGTACGGAATGGCAGCTGATTGTCTGAGTCAAGTAGCACCTCGGGCGCGAGCCCAAGCTAGTCTGACAGAAATCTTAACAAGATTGAGCTGCCGAGTGCCGGTACCCGAGCTGAATGCCCCATCCTTCCGTCAATGCTCTCAACGGTGTGTTGAATCTCAAGGTTGATCCCTGAATTTTCCGAAGATGCTGTCTATCGCTAGAAGTAGTCTTTACCGATGCATCGCAGGACGGCAGGCCTCATATATCGGTTGCAAATCTAGCTCTCCGTTCCGTCATTCCTACCACAATTGTCCCGGTATCAATCAACAGCGACACAGTGAGGACATTCGGAACGGGCCGTTAAGCTCCAAATATGAAACCGCTCGGAGTGATAGACCCCGAAATCATGACGCATGCCTGGACCGCCAAGAAGTCTCGTAACTCAATGACCACGGAAGCTTCCAAGTCATACTATGTCGCTGCAGTAGGCTATAGCTAATGTGGCCGGGCACTCAATAATGGAGACGAACCATCCTGCAGAAGGGGCGGGAGTAGGTAGACCTATAAGGTCATTGTTTGACACCCGTCTGGAAGTGGTTTCCCGTCCACTGGGATCGACTGCTACGGGATTTTGAGTTCAAACTCACCGTTGGCATTCAGCAGGTTGAGCCGGGATGGGGCCCTGAAAACGTGCCGCAAGTCTGATATTGATGGCCACGGGGTCCCTGATCCATCAGATTCTGCCTTAGCGGCGCAGGCACTTGTAAGTTAGTTGTAGGGGCCCCAGCTGTGCCAAGACCTCTCTATCCATTTATATTTATACCACAGAAAATGTTTGATTTCCCCGCAACCAGTGGCTTTGCCCTTACGCAGTACATACAATATCCGCTTTCTGTCGGATAGCGGTTTCTTGGCATTCGGTGTTTTCTGGGCGTTGAAGCCGATTACCCGATCAACCCAAGTGTTGGAGAGTGCCCAATTCTCTTGGCGCTGTCAATGTGTCGAGCTTTTGGGTTCTCCGAGGGTCCAACAGGAGGTCATGTGCATTGCCCCCATCATTTTTTTTGGTGGGAGGTGCTTCGATTGCGGCGGAGGTTTGCTGTATGACGATCGTGAGTGGGCTATTATCCGTACCCGGTTCCGCTATATGTGTGTGCCCAGTAACCATCCCCTTCACTCAATGCAGAGTCCAAGGTATTGGTAGTGTCAACAACTCCCTATAAGATATCTTTGTAGCAATGAACCAGCGCAAGGCAGATTACAAATTTAAATCAGATCGCGTTTGGCCAGGGCTCGACGTAGGCAGTGTCAATCATCTGCAATTTCACAAACCTCACAGCCAATCAAAGTTAATTAAGGGACCGCTTCGCTTAAGCCTTGATTGCTGTTGCCTCAACCAATCAAGTCTGTTTGACATTTCAGAAGACCTTTTGGTTTACAAACAACATGCGTAGTAAAATATTGGTTTATCTACAAGATTCTTAGATATACTAATTTTGTTATTAGTAAAGCTCTTAACATTTAGCCCCGACGCTATTTCGGACACACTCACTGTACATAGAACTGAGCAAACTCTATTCCTTAAGGTAGTAACTGAAATCCAATCCTTTTATAGTCTCAAGAGATTTTGTCAGCTTTGGGGTTTTATAATGCAAAGATTGCTGCCTGTGGTTAAATTGAGACTAAGACTATTGTCTGTGATTGGCACGAAGACAACGCGATTTGAATTGTCCTCACGGAAGCTATTCATTGATGCTGATATTGTTAAGAGCCATCTCGGTTTAGTTGAGGTGTGAAGGTTTCATAGGCCAAAATACACCGGACTTGGATGGCGGCTTATGCAAACTAGTGCTTCAATCAGTC
>MU846122.1:0-33546 GCA_030867225.1 Colletotrichum caudatum
CTTAGCAACCTCTTGGTTAGCGTTACTAGAGGACTAATAGGGCCTTATGTAACCTCCTTTACTTTTAGCTGTTTCTTAAGGTAACGTATTTATACTTAGGTAACGTATTTATACTCTAAATAACCTTACTTTTATAAGACAATATCAAATATTAAATTAGCAACTATTAAATGTTTAAAAATACAGATTTGTAAATTTGCCAGCCAAAAAAGGCAGGGTTTTCATCAGGTCGCACGTATGTGGCCGCAGCGCACGGACCGAAAGTTAGGTTTCAAAGGCTGCCAGCACAACAGACTGTACATTTCTCCAGTGCCCCGCCATGTCAGCGTCCGATGTGTCCCGCTCGCTGAAACCCCTCACACAAGCTCATCATCTGCACCACGTGTGTAATATCATCGTAAGGTGTCGAGGTCTCCTCGGTCACTTTTGATGTCCGGATAAGAATTGGTATCCAATAATAATACATCTACTTGTGATTTCGTGGTTTTTTAATGATTGGGAACCTGATTCTTTGGTATGCTGTTTTCGTCCAAGGTATCTAGCTGTCTAGACTCTGTCTCCTTTTTCTGCCAGTCTTCATCCGAACTCCAATTCATAGCAGTACGTACAAACAAACAACGCTTTCTTTATGCAAGAAATAAAAAATCACTGGGTGGTGTCCTCGGCCGGTCGCACAGGCAGCTCCGACTCCTTGGCGGCTCCATCCGGGGCGGCAGCGCCACCCTTGCCTCCGCCGGGGTAGCGGGAGCCCTTGTCCTTGGGCTGCTTCTTCTTCTTCTTCTTATCGTCCTCTACCACGGGGTAAGCCTTCAGCGTAATCTCCTTCCACTCCTCCGAGTCTTGGAACGCCGTCTGAATGGGCGCCAGGAGTTCGTTAAGAGCCTTGGCCACGGCGGGCTTCAGCAGCTGAGGCGTCAACTTGGTTGATGTTAGTACCTGGTTCCTTTATCCCGTGCCTTGCGTTACTCACAACGTCGTTCTTGTAGTCTGTGTGCATCTCAGCGATGTCAGTATATACCAGGGGCTCAAGACCATCGCGCTCGCGCTCGACGCGAAATTCCTTCTTGCCCTTCAGAGCCGCGGCGGGAAGCAACACATATTCCACGAACGCCAGAACACCATTACCCTCAGCAACCTTGGGCACACACTCGGCCTTGCGCAGCTTCTTCTGGACGACCTCAGGCGCATCGAGCAGGTCAATCTTGCTGTCTACGCAATGCAGGTTAGAGGCAGTTCATGAAATAATGTGTCTCCAATCTTACCAGGGTCGCTCGAGCTCATCTTGCCGCCGTTAAGGCCGGGAACCATAGGGTTCAGTAAATGTGCGCGCACCTGGTACCCGACCTTGGGCAGCCACTCAGTTGCAGCTGCGAACAGCTTTCTCTGATCCATGCCTAGGAGTGGTCAGCATAAGAGCGAGTCCAATTTCTGGCCGCCAGTACATACCTCCGAACTGAGCATCGACACCCAGGTGTTCCTCATCGCAAACCTGGAGTACAGGGTAGAGCAGACCACTCATGGGGGCGTTCTGTCAAAAGGTCAGCTTCGTCCACGTACCTAATCCGCCAAATTTCTTACGTCAGACTGCTTCACGACTTCGGCACCGGCCTTCTTCGCGTCCCTCTCACTAATGAGCGAGCTCATCTTGTAGACGTCCATTATGTACTCGGGGCTCTTCTGGTAGGAGCTTCCCAGGACGAACTTGAGCTTCTCAGTAGAGACGCCGACGGCGTTGAGGATGTTCGTAATGGCGAACTTGTAAAACTTTGCGCGCTGCTCGACGAGCTCGATCGGGGCCTTGAGGTTGTCGAGGAAGCCATGGATGTCGGCAAGAAGGACGGTTAGCTCACAGCCAGCGGCGAGGAATTGGGCCAGCTTGATGGCGGGCACGAAGTAGCCGCAGTGCGGTCTGCCAGTCGTCGCAGTTCCTGCAGCGCAGAAAGACACAGGGGTTAGCCAATGCGCCAAGGGGAGGCATTTGCATTCGTATTGTGGCGGCACATACCCCAGTAAATCTTTGGGTTGCGTCCCTCGGCCAGGATCTTCTCGATGATCTCGGGGTTCATGATCTCGGCCAGGTTCTCCTGGATGAGGGCGAACCTCTCCTGGGCCTTGGTGCCTTCCGCCATATTGATATTGGTTTTCGGGGTTACGAAAGTCGAGATCGGAACAGTGCGCGTATGCTCGAGGAAGCGGAATGCCGGAAGGGTCGCGGCAACGGGATCGGCTGAGATCTGGCGGTCGTGGGGAGAGGTTTCTGTCAGAGTGAGTCAAACCGTAACTCGTCGCACAAATGGCACCAAAATCCGCGTTGGAAGACTACCCCGCCGAGGGGATGTCGTCGGAGCACAAACATGTACACTGCCGATAGAGGGGTCTACGGTGCCCACCGTCCCTGAACCACTCACTGTTAGGGTGTCTGTTTGAAAGGGGGGTCGGCACCAGAAATTCACAGGGCTCTCAACCCGGAGGAGCAGTTGTACAATCTATCGACATGTCCAGCTGTCTTTTTTCACACAGAAGGCAGACAGACGACATGATTAAGTTCGATAGAAATAAAAATAAAACCCCATCTTGCAATTCCCATACATATTGTATTTAACAGCTTCCACCTATTTCAAAGCGTTGACGACCTTGAAGGATACATGAATGCGCCCAACTGCGAAAAATCCCAAACGGGCAGCTGGTCTGTGTGTATATGCTGACCAATTTGTGGTGCAGAGATACTTCGGGCGGAAATTTTCCTTTCTGACCATACAAGGACATCCTGGTGCCGCCACCTCGACATCCTCGGATTCTTCAAGAGAATATTCCTAGCAGCACAACAATATCAAGTCTATCATTCTCTTCTCTGAAATAACTTTGAGTTTTCACCAGAAGCGAAATTTCATTTTCCAAGATATTCTGACCGAAAGTGAAGCCCCCTTTGTACCATCCACCGGTCGTTACCTCCTTCACTCACAAGCGTGCCCTGGGCACCACCGTCGAAGCCCACGGCCGTCGTCTAGAAACCCCTACCATGACGGCGGACACACCGCCGCCGTCGCTGCCGGACCTGGACCTGGAGGATGGCACGCCCGGATATGAGACCATTGAAGAGCGCTGCTTCTCGGCCGCCCTCATCTGCCTCGAGGGCCACTACACCATCCCACCCATGGGACCACAGACCGCCGCGAGGGTCTCATCCATGATCGCGAAAACCCTCGAAAAAACTCACACCTTCAAGCACGTCAGGTAGGCTCCCCTTACCGCGCATCGTGGTTTCGTACTTTCTCATTTGCCTAACAAGAATCAGGGAAACACTATCAAGGAACGTCGAGATATGGATCTGGTTGACAAAAATCTTTGGCGCCGCCATCCCCAGCCTCACTACGCGCTCAGTAGGCCCGTTATCAAGCCTCAATGATCCTGAGAAAGGTGTTACCCCCCAGGAGAGCACTGCTCTCATCGTGAAGAACCATCACAGCCTCAAGGATGATCTTTCCATTTTGAACAAGCTCATGCACATTGCCAGGAATTTGCTGGTGACGTCGGAACCGGAGGTGCCTCAAGACATCTGTGCCGCCGTTCACTTTGACCAGATGGTCTATCAAACCATAATCCTATGTGTGAATGTTACCAGCAAGGGATACGATGGCGAAATTTTAGATGAAACGTCACGAGCCAAGCTGAACGAGATCACCGATATGCGTAAGTCCTTGCCCGTCTATCATGCCATGATAGTTCGCTTACTCTTTCAAAAGACAAGAAGCTCCTCGTCACATCCCTCCAGCAAGCACACAACTGGACGGCGAAGAATGATCGAAACAAGATGTCGTTTTGGTACGACGTGCTGTTCGACGAAGACGCTCAGCTCGACGACCCCCAAGAAGGCATGGGCGACGGCTCTGGTTTCCGCGTCGACATCGCCAAGACGGAAATCCAACATTGGCTGGAGCGTAACTCGAGGATGTGCGACACTGCACGGAAGCTCCTCACGGACTATTCCCAGAACAGGTCTCATAAGCCGCCAGGCGTCCTTGCGCCCATCGCCCCCCTGGCCTGGAACTGGTTCCCTGAGGGCCAGGTCAAGGTCCGCGCCGACAACTACAAGGAGGGCGAAAAGGTGAACCCTAGGTGGGACCCCGAGATCCAGGACAAGTTTGAGCAGGACCGCGCCTACTGCCGGGTATCGCGAGAGATCGACACGTGGTGGATGCGCGCGCGCGACGCAAACTACGAGGGATGGGTGGTGCCGATGCCGTCCGTCGACTTCGCCAAAACGCGGACGGAGCACTGCAAGAACAACCTCCTCAACCGCTACACGCCCGTCATACACACCGAGGACCATCACGAAGTCGTCGAGATCGAGGACTCGGAGCAGGACCTAGGTCCCGATGACGGGGGCTCAGTGGGCGGGACGGGCGCTTCGGTGGAGGAGGAGTACGCCGAAGGATATGATGACATGATGGATGACGACGACATTGACGACGACGAATCCTACGGCGAGGGCCCCCTGACTGGTCTCTTGACCGAGATCCCCAACATCCTCGACCCGAAGCAAATCGAGGCCCTCCACATGATCGTCAAGTCGTGCATTCTCGACTCGGCCGGCACTGGGCTCACCCGTGCGGGCGAGAACCTCCAGAAGACGCGCTGCCGCATGTTCCTCGCCCTTGACTGCGGTAAGTCCCTGCTGCGCGAGATGCTTGTCTTCATCGCCGTCTGGGAAAAGGATGAGCAGTCTCTCATCTTCCAGATCACCTCCCAGCTCATCGAGGCCCTCCACCACTCCGCATTGGTGCCCTACGCCTGGAACTCCCTCCGAATTCCCAAGGACATCATCTCGCCGGCGCAGACCGTCCTCCTCCGCCTCGTCAATCACATCTTCCGCAGCCGCATCAGCAATCCGCCCCAGGACAAGAAGGACCAGGAGCGCGATGTCAAGCTCGTGATGTTCTTCTTCAGCTTCTTCCGCAGCCGAATCGTCCCCGAGTGCGTCGCCCTAATGCACCTCCAGTCCCAGATCCGCGAGGACAACATCGACCCGGCCGAGTTTCCCGTCGATACCTGGGACATGGAGCGTGCCAAGGACGGTCTTGCGCAATACCTCGACTTCCTCACCACCGCCTCGGAGATCGCCGAGTCGAGGAAGAAGCTCATCGAGTGGGAGGCCGTCTACGACCTCATCACCTTACTCAACGGCCTCGAGGCCGGCGTCCCAAAGAAGCCTCTTGTCGACACCATTCCCAGCCGCAACCGCCCCTCGGTGCCATCCTCGGACCAACAATCTCAGTCCTCCCAGACGACGCCGATCGTCGAACGCCCTTACTCCACCAGCGAGTCCCTCCCACCCTCTCCTCCGCCTCCTTCCCTATCCGACCCCGCCCACAAGTATCCGTGGTCCGGCATCAAGGGCCAAATCTTCACGATCTTAGCCACCCTCCTTCAACCACCCCCTGGCCAATCCACGCCCGGCAACCCGGATGTGCAGACGCAGATGGTGAACCACAACGGCATTGTCCCGCTCCTCAACTGCTGCGCCTACGACGACCACAACCCCTTCGCCAAGGAGCGTGTCACAATCTGTCTCAAGTGGCTCCTCGACGGCTGCGAGGCCGCCAATAACTTCTTCCGCGAACTCGTCAACCTCGGCGCCCCGCAGAACCTGCGCCCGCCGCCCGGCGGCACCACCGTCTCCACGATCCGCGTCGACGGCATCCAGGGCGAGGTCAAGGTCCAGGTGCGCTCCAACTCGGCCCCCGCTGGCGATGGGGATGGGCAGCAGGGTGGCGGCGTTGGGCGGCAGCACATTCACGACCCGTACGGCCTGGCTGAAGGCGCGGCGAAGATGAACATCCGATCCAACGCCAGCAGCGAGCCCTTCACTGACGATGACTTCATGTGAGAGGTCTGAAATAGGTGTACGAGAAAAATAGAGAGAAGAAGAAGAAGAAGAAGAGAAGGGAAGGAAATGATGGTTTTTTTTTTTTTCGGTTTATCGGGACGGAACGGGTTGTATTGGAATCTGGGTGAGGCAGGCTCAAATTTTCCTCCTATGTCAAGTCATTTCAACGAGCGAAATACCTTAGCATCAAGCCGTCATTAAACTAGCAAAAATATACCAGGTAATAATATCCAAAGAGAAAAGAGCGGGGGCTTGTTAAGTTTTGTGTCCTGTGTTCCATGAAAAACATGCGTTCTTAACCCCCTCCGGCCAAGAACCAAAAACCATGAACCACCCTTATTTGAGTTGCGAAAAGTGGAGAAAAGAAAATGAAGAAAGAATGTACAGTCGTGATATCCAAACAACCCAACGTTTATTTTCCTTTTTTACTCTGACCAAACTCACGACGACAGGCTGGAAAAAGGAAACCTTAACCAGTAAAGCCGAAAGAATCCGACATTACCAAACCAAGACTTCCTTCGTCCTCTACTGCTACCTCGGCTGGCGAACAACAGCACACTCGACGCCGCTGTGATAAGGCACACTCTCCCGAAGTGCGCGCACCAGCGGTGCTGACGAATACATCTGCGAGCGGGGCAGCGACTGCGGCTGCTGCTGCTGCTGCTGCCGGTGTTGGCGGTACTGGTACTGGGGTGGAGGCTGTTGGTGCCAGTAGCTCTCCCGACGATAGGGGACAGGATAGAGGGTGGGATACACCTGAGAGCTGACGGGCCGCGGGTGCACACCCACCTCGTTGTTGGCAGATAGTGAGTAGTACGAAGCGTCATCGTGGAGGTCCGCGGGCGGGCTGGGCAGCGTGCCGTAGGGGCTCTCCGCGATACTTCGTTGGTCCCACGATGATGGTGGGCGCCGACGCTTCTGCTGCTGTTGTTGCGTACGTTGCTGGTCCTGCTGTACCCGATACTGCTGTGTATGCTGGGGATACGAGATGCTCGGCTGCTGCTGTCGGGCTCCTCCGCTGTACGACAGCTGCGGCGGCCAGTCCCTCGCATACAACGTATCAGGAGCTTGTGAACCTGCGCTCGTGCCGGTAACGTCCATCATGTCATCCACGAAGCCGCCGTCCATTGCTGACTCGGAGCTCATGCTGCTGCCACAGCTCTGAGGACTCATGGGCTGGCCGTAGGCATTCATACCCGCAATGGTAAAATCAGAGGCCATGCTCCCTCCTCCTCCTCCTCCCCCAAGACCGTCCCTCTCAGCGGAATGGTATTGTCCGGCGTTCTGTTGGTCAAGTTCGTAGCGGCTTATATCCTGGCTTTGACGACGCACCGTTCGTTTCCTGCAGTTATACTTGGCCAAACCCCATTTGTCAAACTGCTGGCGGTATGATCGGGTTCTAGATAGTAGGTTAGCATGCGTTAGCCGCATGATCTTCCACGGCTTGTGTTTCCACCTAGAGCGTGGTCGACTCGGTATCAATGTCATGGAGGAACGCCGCGGCAGTCAACGAGGAGGAAACATCCAACGGGCACCAATCCTGGGAAGAGGACGAGTTTGAGAAGCAAAGGGGACCGGGGGAGGACTGACGAGGCCTTGAAATCGTGGTACTGTTCCATGATCGCCTTGACCTCGTTAAGGGTCTTGTTCTCGTTGATGTAGAGCCTCGTGATTTCGACGCGCTTCTCTCCCCACGCTTTCGTCATTGTTTAGGTTGGAGACGGGCACGGCCGAGAGGAATTTGAATCATTGGAAGGAGGATGAGGCTGGGGGAACTGCGATGATAGGCCAAGGCTGGCTACATTGATGACGATCAACAGAGTCTCACCAGGTTCAAGCAAGTTTTCTCACAGTGAGTGGAACGGGCCACTGCTTGCGGAGCCCGTATATATGTCGCTGACGAGAAGGCTGGTCACTTATCCATAGGCACTGTAAGTATGGTCTGTGACGATTTGGGGGAGAGGGGCTTCCCTGGGTTTCCAGGGCTGACGAAAGGGAATTATTCTGTGTGTCTCAGCATCTCTCTGCCTCGAATAACCATCATGCCTTCACGCATCCTGGAGGCTATCGAGCTGCTCGAGTGCGTCAAAGGTGCAACTTCAACTTCGAGCGATTTCCAGTGGCAGGAAGCTAACAATGCACTCTATGCCTGATGGCACCATAAGGTGCGGAGATCATGACGAGAATGCAAAGTCTGCCTTTCCTAAAGGGGGCAAAAGAAAGATTCAAGGGATGTGGTGGTGAGGCTAAAGGCATCTGTAGAGGGGGTGCCTTGTGTACCACACCACCCGCCGCCAACCCTCACCGAACTCCAGCCAGGTGTGCGACCTCAGCTATTTTGAGCGGACGGCTTCCTGGCTCAGAGGTGCAAGACAATTGATGCTGACGACTTGCCCGCATACAAATTTTGTATGAGTCTCAGCGCCATGTCTCGTATGAGAGGAGGGCAGTGTCGAGGCGCAGTCCTTACCGGTGCAGCGACTCCAAGTGTCACCCCTCATAAGCGAGCCGCTGTCGTTGGTATTATTTATGATGGACGGGACAACAATCATTCCCGAAAGGGTAAATTATCAAGAAAGGTGTTGAATTAAGGCTCCTATATATCATAACCATGAAATCAGAATGGTATCCCCCAAACGCACACAACAAACGTGGCCGCAGAAAAGCAAGTGGACGCAAGGCTCTGGATGTTGCTGTTAACTCAGCCATTCGGGAATGGTGGTGTCATTTTGTCGAACTCATCCACGCTTGTCCGCCTTGCGGGTTGGACATTAAGGCAACCAGAGGGACACACAACTCGCATTGTCGTCCTGGCATCCGCCTCACTTTTAAAAAGCAGGGCGCTTGGTCGGGCTATCAACGTGGTGGTGGACTGCATCTGGAAGTGCAAATATCACAGAAGTTGAGGTGTTTAGACTTTCTTCTCGTCAGCCGGTGCCGTCGCAGCAGGCGCAGCCGCGGGAGCAGCCGCAGCACTGGAAGAAGGCCCATCAACCGGGCTCAGCAGCTCTGGGCTGGCTGTCGGGTCAGCGCCTGTGACGCCAGCCTCTTGTATCGAGTGCCCAGACTGGGTGGTTGCAGCTGGCGCAATCGAAGGCATCTTCTCGTCGGATCCAACAACAGGGGAGACGGGCGTCGAAGTGGGCGCCGAGTTGGGCTCGGCAGGCCCAGTCGCTCCTGCAATATTCTTGATAACCTCAAACCACTTCTGTGCGTCGGCAGGGGTGTGCGCTTGGAAGGCCAACTCCGAGGACCCGGTGAGCTTAGAGCTGATGGACTTGCTCTTGTCCTTGCCCTTGACGTTGAACTTGTTTCCGTTGGGTGCCCCAATAATGGCCTCAGGCAAATAGATCGAAAGTTCCGGCTTGGGATCAGCTCGAGCATTGTCAGAGTCCTTGAACTCGTGCAAGAACTTGGCAGGAGTAACGACATAGTAGCCGGTGGAGTAGCCCCAGGAAAGTTTGTTACGCGACTTGCGCTCCAAGGAGCCCTCGATGAGAGGCTTGACAGCAGAGTGGTCCATGTTGGGAAAGGTGACGGACTCAACTGAGCGGGGAGGGTCACTTGCATTGACCAGGCGGTCGCCACTGTGAGCGACGAAGCCCTTCCACTCAAAGTCGGGTGGGACTCTTTGGATCGCGCTGAGCATGTCCGAGTAGAGGGCGCGAGTTTTCTCAGCCTGACCGCCTGCCAGCTGGATGAAGGCCTCCATCGCTTGCTGAATAACCCCGATAACGTGAGCTTCGAAGGCTTCAAAGTTGTTCTGAATAGCGATGAGATCGTTGCGATTATTGTTCTCCTCGAGGACCTGCTTGTGCAGCCTGTGCAAGACACCGCGGTGGACGACGTAGGGGTCATCGGTCCCGTGCATCTTGCCGCCAGCCGACTCGAAGGCGGCAGTCTGTTGGCCTAGGAGCTCAATGTGCTTTTGGGTAGTGTTGCGGGCTTTCTCAACCTCCTTGGCGCCCTTGTGGGCACCGTGTGCTAACTCCTTGCCCTTGTGCTTGATCTCCTTATGCAGTCGTTCAAGAACGGGGAGAACGGACCCCTTGATGCTCTTTTCTGTCTCGAGATTGGTGTTGATAATCGCCTGAGTGTTGGAACGCATGTTCTCGAAGTAGCCGGCGACACCGCCAAGGCTCTGGTCAAAGTGGTGACCTTCCTTTAAGGGATTGGAAATGGCCTTAAGGGCCTTCTCGTACTCCTTGGCATGGGCTTTGTGAATCTTCTCGATGACCTCCATGTAGTCCTCCAGGTATCCGACGGCATGTTTCCATGCTTGAAGGCGCTCTTCAAGGAGTCCGGCGGTCTGCGAAATTTCTGTTAGTCAGAGTCCGCAGACGGTGATCGCGAAGGAATTGAGGGGATATTCAGTGGGATCCAAGAAACCAGTCCAGACAAGTCCTGGCCTTCGCTCGTTCGAAATGCAGGATGGCGGTACTTACGCTAGTGGGGTCAACCTCGGGGACGGCCTCTTCGTTGGACGTGTTGGTCATGATGGTGCCCGACCTCTGGGGCAATGTCTTGGTGTCGGCCATGTTCGTGATGTGATGAATGGCCTTCGAGGAAGGAGAGACGGTGATTGGGTTTTTGCGTATTCGAAATGCGAGACGAATAGTGTGGGGTCGTAGGCCGCGATTGGGGGGTTCGTCCAAGTTGTGTTCAGCCGTTGCTTCGGGATGAAGGAGAAGGGACTCAGCACGAACTGGCAGGAAGGTGGTTATATCGCTGGCCCAATGCGAGACACTGGATGTGTACCGTCTTGAGCCCATGTAGTACCCCCGCGCGCCCAAGCTTCTATGCCAAAAAGAGAGACGAATGACGTTCTCCACCAGCGCCAGCAGCCAAATTGCGGTACTAGCGCCGGGCTCATGCACAGCGATTTGATGTCCCCTCCCTAATGTGGGACTAGCTTGGAACCCCCCCCCCCCCCCCCTGTGACGATCTCAACTGTTCAAGGAACGAGGAACGAGAAGCACGAGAGAGGGGACACATCCAAGCTTTTTTTTTTGTGCTCCTGCCGGAAGCTGAACAACCCAGCATTGATTTGCTCCGTATCCGCACTGAGACAAGCATTCATCGAACCCTGCTTGACTGGAATCTTCTCAGCTCAGCTGCGCAGGGCCCTCACCACTGTTCCCTACTTCCCTACCTAAACCACACATGTACTTGTGGCATCATCGCGGCTGCACACAATTGCGCTAAAAGTGCGTGCCGGCGAGCTTTTCGGGGAACATGACGTCAAGAGTTTAATTGAAAGGTCCCTTGGTTTTCAACGCACGGTGGCGCTACGGTCCCCATCTGACCTGCCATCGGCGATGTTGGTGAGAAGGCCACGTCTTGATCATGCTAGCTAACACAAAAACTGACAACATTACAACACCCTCATAATCATAAGGTCAGGTATCCTTCTCAGATAGAAATAAGCTTTCCGGTCATCCAGAGACATTGATGCAGATGGTGACGGTTGCAATGACAGCAAAAACATGGTTGCGGCACGGACACTGACAAACTGGTACCTTGGTATCGGGCAGTTGATCATAACGGACATACGTGTGGATTGATTGGTCCCTGCGCTCGAAATGTTCCAGACCACCCGGCAGATGCAAATATAATTATAAGTGATGTCAGCAGCGTACTTGAGGTTACTCGCCGTTGAAGGGGGCGAGACTGTTGCTCGTGCTGTGCTGCGGCCGCTGCGTATGTCTCCTCGGGCACGAACCACGGAATAGCTTATACTATCATACTGTGACCACCTGCACCGACTATAGTAAGAGTTTCCGGCCCGACACGCTTTTCCCTGCGTCGTCTTCTATACTCGCTTAGGTGCTTGAGTGTCGGGGCCTCCACGATTTTTCATCTTTCAACTGACCCTGCTGGGTCTCCGTCACCCTTGGCCTAAGTATGCCAAGAATGCCATAATGTTAGCGAAGGATTTGCAAGAAATGACAAGTGGTATCGTGGGGGCACCTCATGCCGTTAGACCTCACACCGAAGCCTAGCCACAGTGGTAAAAGGTGGCGAATAGATTGGTAGGATTTGGGCATCGGGCATCGATCCATCAGAGTTTCTGGCCAAATCTGGCGTGACGCAATGACACATTAGGGATGGAGCCCCTCCTCGGCCGAACCGGACGGCATCTTCTGCACGGCGCCGATACCCAGAGTGCCGTGAGGCCCCACAGAAATGAGCCCGTGACAACTTTTGTAAATTCCGTCGGGGCTCCCGATATCGGCCGGCGACCGCGATCTCGACGCCGTGCCGAGGTGATGGGTACCCATAGGCACGCCACCACCTCGGTATGGCGAGTGGGGACTCCATGTCCGAGTTCATTATGTCGAGGCATACCGTTGGAGAAAGACAAAGACAGGAACGAGTCGGCAATGAGTGGTTACCATCGCGATGGTATGCAAGTAAACAAGGACGCTACTGGGGCGAGGCAGACAGGCAAACGAGGAAACGCAGGATCGAACCCTGATCTTAATGTGTAATGTATCTTCGTCATCTTGTCTCGCATTCCACTAGCCGCGCTGTGAGCGGCGGGTATATCTTAAACTATGAATGCCTTCCCAATATAGCCCAGTAGTAGATCCTCTCCGGTATACCAATCGCTCCGTATACTAGCATGTAGTGTCCGAGGAACCGAAAAAAAGAGTTCTGATGCCTCTTCAAGGTGCAAATCTATAACCTGTTAAAGTCCAAAAGCCCCACCCACAATGGTTTCTCTTTCCGACCTTGCAACGCCAATACCATGCCTGAAGTAATGCTTGCCGCCCTCTATTAGCCATAACATAATGAAATGAGTAAAGTTGTCTCGTGCCTATGACGCTCAATACACTCTCTCTCGGCCCTGAATGAGGTGGAGCCGCCGGTCGTCGTTGCCTTGAACCGCATGGAGCAAGTTGCTCATGCTCGCAGGGCGATGCCACGAGCGGCGCAAGCCGCCTGGTGTAGTGGGCTCACTGCCGGCACCCTCCTGAGACTCGGGAATCATGCTCAGCGGGTCCGCAACAGGAACCTCACTAGCAGGCGGTGTGTTTGGAGCGCTCATCGCGGAGAAGTAGTCTGGCAGTGCATCGCTACTACCAGCACCTCTTCGGAGAGGGGTCTTGACAGCCGTCGTATAACTGGGCACCTTGCTCAATGTAGCCATATCCGTAAAATCGAGATGTTCCGGCGAAGCGCGACCCGAAGAGTGCGTATTGAGGTGGTCCTCGGCGCTGTTCTGGCGTGTGAGTGCAGTCGAATGCGTTTGCGAACTTGCTCCCGTAGGGATGAATGTCGGGGCGGCCACGTCCTCCGTGATAGCGTTCAGCGAGTTGAACGAAGTGTTGCGATGTGTAGGATCCAGAGAGACATTTTGTAGGCGCGAAGAAAGAGCGGCAGGGGTGATACCGTGGCCGCCCATCATGGCTAGAGACGCAAGGTTTTCTGACGAGCCTGCACGAGATTGGGCGTAGAAGGGGCTGCTGAAGCCCGACTGCACGCCAGGAGTCTGGAAACCACTCATATCGACATCCTCATAGAGTTGGTCGAGAACGTGTTCACCGTAGCCAGGTGGCGCAATTCTGGTGGCCTCGGCCTGGGCGGGCGCTCCGGGAGCTTGGTCAACCAGAACTCCGTGCTCATCGAGAGGCATGTTGGGAGAGATGAAGATTGAGACGGGTAGTGTAGCGCGCAGCTGAATTTGGTTAGTTTGATTTGACAGCCATGGGGAGTAGCATTCAATCACGCACCTCTGAGATGTGACCGTCGGGGTTCTTCAGGGCAACAACGAGCTTGAGTTTGTGTCGGACCTTGATACCGTTGTGATTCAGGTCCTGAACACATTGTCGCAGTCTCTTGGGCAAGCTCAACTTCTTCTCCACCATCCACCCTTCCTGGCCAGTATCTTCGATTGTGTCGTGCCAATGCTCCTCTCGGTCGACCTCGAACTTCCAGTTGGACACTTCTCTTTCAGTCCTGTGCTCCTTGAAAACGCTGCCCGTGGGGCCCTGTAACGTGCATTCACGGATTTCCAACATCTTGACGGTTATCTCTCCCATTTCAAGGCCCTTCAAGAGGGGTGTGAATCGCATCTGGAGGGGCACGGTGGCACCAAAAACAACAGCCTTTTGCGGGATGATGATGGAGTAGTCGACCTTGTTCGGCCAGATGTTCTCAACGCTCATGGCATGTAGAAATTCGAGTGCAGCGGGTTCGAGGGTGCGGATAATACGGAGAGCTTTGTAGGCGTGAAGGTCGTAGGCGAGCTTGCCGCGGGCCACGGTGGCCTTGAGCTTGTAGGTGATGCTTGCTTCGGGAATGCCTTCGACGCTCTCAGGGGTGTTGCCCGGCAGGGTGTGCTCGAAAGGCCACTCATAGTTGCCGGCCGGCAAGAGGGTGTTCTTGCCGCCAGGGCCGCCAACGAAAGGAACCCAGCGATGGTGGAGCAGGGTGGTGGTCTTGTCGACCTTTTGGGTAGTGACGCCAGACGCGACCGTCTTGTAGTTTTCCCACCTATTTCCGGCGCAACGGTCAGCTGACTGGTGTGCGATGAGAAGCAGAAGTTGAGGAGGAGCACATACGTTAATCGGTGGGTGCCGGTCAGGCGGAGATGGACGTCTTCGATCTTCAGCGGCGTGGGTAGACACAGCACAACGACGCCCTTGAGAACCTGGCCAGCAGACTCGTCCTCTCCCCCGCGGAATACAATAAAGTCATTGTCTAATCTGTGGAATGTCCAACGTTAGCTAACGGCGCCAAAAAGGGAGACACCGACAGGCGGGTAGAGAGAGAGAGAGAGAGAGAGAGAGAGAGAGAGAGAGAGAGAGAGAGAGAGAGAGAGAGAGAGAAAGAAATAGAGAGAGGTGGGGAAGGGTGCATACCTAATCTCAAAGAGCGAAGCGGCATGCTTGCCCGTGACAGTTGAAAATGGATTGAATGACGGCATCTTCAGAAGTTGAGGATGACATGAACCAAGCAGTACGCCTGGTCAGAGAAAAACAGCATAGACACATAGAAAAGGGAGGTCTGCAGAAGGGCTTGTATTTATCGACGGGGCGACTTTCCTGGGTACGTAGTACTTCTTAAACTACATCAATCTGATCAAAGGTGGTGTGGTGGGCAGGGCAATAAAGCAAGCGCAAGTAAAAGCTCGCGCGTTCATCCTCACAAATAGGCAGCCCACCCTCGTCGAAAGCCCACGCCCGCCACCACGACAAAGCCCACGCCCCTCGCCGGCGGGTTCGCTCCTGGTGGGAGGGGGAGTGTGGCATCTATGGCCCGAGAGAAAATATTGGGCGAGGGGGATGAAGAGGTTCCTTGTTCAGGGTCCCCTTGGACCTCGAAGGGAGTACATAGTAAGGGTAAGGATACTTGGTGGTGTACACTAGTAATACGATGTACGTGTGTGTATTCGTAGGTATATACAGTAGAAATGGGATCAGAGGAAAGGAAAGGAGAGCCCAGGCCCCGGTCAAGGACCGGCGGCAGTACGTACCGGAATGGATCTGTCGTTGGAGATTTTGGTTTGGGATGATGAGGGTCAGTCGAGAAGGCGGCAGCCACCGGGCCCATTGGCACGATTTGCAAGGAAGGCGGGCCCAAAACGGAGCCGGTAGGGGCCATGGCATGGGAGCAATGCAAAGAAAGAGAGAAAGAAAATGAGGTAAGGTACGGGTAGTACGATGTACGTGCGTCCTGCCGTGCTTCCCTATCACAGACCATGTACCCAACCCCTGGGAACAGGGAGAAAATATACGGGAAAAGAATCCCGACTCTACAAATACACCGACCAATTGACTGACTGGATGGGCCTGTCAGATTGGAGTCGAAGGGAGAGAACACACCCTCTCTCAGGACGGGGTGGTGTGTGTCTGACTTATGCCCTGTGCGAAGCATCGGCAGGCTAGGTACGATAAGTTATGCCTAGGTTGTAGGCGGGAACCAAGAAATGACATGGGTTCGACCCTGGCGCTGCCGCTGGTGGATGGAAAGTGAGTGGGACGGATTCCTCTCCCTCATTCTGTGTGCCTCTGGGCTGAATCCTCGCTCGTACCGATAGTGCTTGACAGGAGGGGGGTGGATTGAGCATGGTCAGCCTCTCGGTCAAACCAGACATCGAAACAAAGTCGTGACGAGCGTGCGCGGCATTCATTCGTTCGCTATGTTTCCGTGCCTCAGGTCGGCTCGGTCCTTGTCAAGCTAAAGTCGTGTATCTTCAGCGATTGTGGCCTGCGTAGCGCATTGAACGGATTGGGCGTTTAGGCTGACGGTGCTGATGCTGATGCTGATGCTGATGCTGATGCTGCGTCTTAGCTGGAATTTGCTGTCGGCCTCTCGCGCTCTTCTCTGGCGGGCTTAACTGCTTGGCTCGGTCTTGCATCAGCTAGAAGAACGCTTGGCTCCCGCTGACTTGGTTTGGTGGCTTGTCTGGCCTGTTTGGCAGCGTCCTGGTGTAGTACAAGCCATGATATGATGCAAGAGCACTTATCTCGTACTCATTGTGTCAACGGACCATCCTCAAATCACATCATTGCACTTCTATTCCTTTTCCTTTTCGGGTGCCCGGCTAGGCTTATCCCGAGACTGAGAGAGGGGTCATCCGACCCATGTGTGCTCGAGAAAAACAGGAAAACCACAAAAGATATAGCATGTCATGGGGGTAAAAGCCCGATCGATAGCAACAAGCACTGAAGAGCAGCAGGGGTGGGGGGAGATGAAAATCAAGTTGGAATCACAACTAGTGGTCCAAGCGCCTCGGACTGCACACACACAATAGTCACCCAAAAGAGACGACAGATGCTAGGTACCCATCAATAGGTAAGGTCCGCATGCACCTTATTTACGCGCAACGTCTGCACACCTTGCGGCAGGTACACACGGCATGTGGTAATTAAGGTGTTCACCATCTGTAGGCCTTACGGGTGCAGGACTATCTGCCCATTCTCCAGACCGTCGTATCTATTTGGTGCGAAAGGGAACAAAATGCCAGACGCATTGCGCTTCGTTGTGTAGCAATTCCGACGAACGCCCGCTATCGTGGTTGGTTGCTTGGTATGTCTTTTGCAAAGGCTACCTCATGGCGGTGCCGGGCTGCAAGATGCCGAGTCGGCGTACGATAAGCGGCAGAAGTACAATGACATGAAACAAGCAAACCTAAATCGAGAGAAAATACACATGGACAGGAGAAGAAGAAGAAAAAAATCACGATGACGGCGTTGCCGCCGCCCGCCGTTCGTCTGACGGATAAGGCGATGGATGACCGAAGGCCGTCCGACGCCACTGATTGGCCCGCATGAGTCGTGCAATGGGATGGAAGCCCAATAGAAGTCGCAGTCACTGTTTGCCGCCATACGTTTGATTCTGCTGGTACATACCTAGGTAGGTAGGCAGTACAGTACGGATAGTTTACTGGATAGGTAGGCACGTACTAGGTAGGTACCCAGTACAGGTACGTATCTCACAGCCTCATGCAAGAGTGACGCTGCCCGGTGCGAATCGGGGAATGAGACGCCTGTTCTTGGAAAATCGCAGAGGCAACACAAGCCCGGTGGGGCCTCGCGTGGGATGAGCGCGGTTTCCTTTCCCACCACTTCTGGCCTCCAACACTGATCTTATGCGCGATTACAGAGGGAGACGGTCTTCCCTCCATCCACTATAGAACAGGAACAAGGAAGACTGCTTGTGACACTGCCGAATTATAACCTACCAGGTTAGTAGGTGTAATATTTAGGTCAGTAAGTATGGTTGTTGTCTCCTTGGCCGCGTTCCTACACCAGAATATGGCTTACTGCGTACAGCTTCGCTCGATTGCGTGCGCCCGATATCTCACCTCTGCGGCCGTCTGCAGCTGATGCAACTTACGACGCAGACTAAATTAGCAAGAACACGCCAACAGACCGCCCCGAACCGCCATCGTCATCAAAGGTGGCTTCGGCATCCAGCTCCATGCACGAAGCTATACGCGTAGCCAAGACTCGTGCACTGGACCACCAAGTTGATCTGTTGGCGGCACGGGGGTCATCACTGGTCTGCTGCCAGTCTCGCCCAGAGCCATCGCCCCCCCCATCTCCAATATGTTACGCCTCTCGTCGCCCTGAACGTGCAAGATTGGCAAACCCCCCATAGCCGCTCTTGACGATAGAATTCATCACAAGACTCGCGAGAAGACCACCGCAGGTAGGTGCTGCCCGCACATGAGCGATGGCAGCCTGCATCATGCAACATTGAGACCTACAAATGTAGGATATAGGACAGGCGGGATGCAACGGCCGTAGCGTCCCCGCGGCACCAGGTGCACCTGATGGCCAGAATCTGACGATGTTGTCGAAAATAGGACAGTGATACTTGCGGCATCCCGCGCCCCATCGCACGAGGAGCACAGCAGCCCACCATCGCTCTTCTTACTCGTCTCCGATCCTGCACCTCACGGCGGCCTTGAAGGTCTCGCTCCTTGGTGAATGAGGGACGGTCCGTCTTGGTCTTGGTTGGGGGCGTGACGCCTCCGTATAGGCATCTGCAGGTCGCCAGGAGCCCCATGCAAGTCAGTTTATCCAGCTTCTCTGGCAGGCGCGTTTAGACGGGTCAGTCTGCCGCATGCAGCATTCTCAGCAGACAAAGGTCTTTCAGACCTTCCAGGCCTTGCGACTGCTGGTCTGGGCATCGCATCTTTTACGGATCCATCGTCCATTGAAGCCTGCAGTCCTCTCCAACCCCCCCACCCTCTACCCAGGATCTAGTGGGATCGTCGCCAGGACAGAAGCGGAAACACTAAGGCATCTGCATGCCCTTGTACCTGGCCCTGGTCTCGAGCCCTGCCATGGGAGCACGCACAGGAGGCGTTCTTCTGGACTCCTGAGGGTTCGCCAACATTTCCACTGACAAGTTCCAGCTCGAAGCGAAGAGCAACTCCTGATATTTCCGAATCCCAGCACCGAGACCGAGGGTCCTGCCTCTGGACTGCCAGCCTATCAACTCATGGTGCCATGGTTACAGCGCTTCCGTCCATGCTTCGTACTTGGTCCTGCATGAGAAATCATATGAACCTGAGCCCGAAATCAATCCATAACCATACGATTCGGCGGCCAATGCCGCCTGCACTGTGACACTTCTCCCTTTCCGAAGGCTTTCAGCCCTTCCACCAAGACGCAACACGAGACATGGAACAACAGACCGCTCACCGACTCAACCATGTGGGTTCTTCGCCGAAATTTTGGCCATGGTGCCCTCAACCCTGCTTTTTCCTCCGATTGCAACTCTTATCCCCTCTTCGGTGACTGGCAGCCAATAAGCGTCGCACAAAGATGAACGGCTCCGAGATAAGGAAGATTACACCAAACCATCAAGCCCACGGCCGAAGCTGCACCGAACCCAGACCTACGCCGATTAGAGTTTTTCAAAATACGTCTCGGCGATTGCCAACGGCGGCTATTCCTCAATCGCTCAGCGTCCAGCACTAGTCCCTGCAATCCAGATGGTCTCGGCTAGACTTCCTGGTGGCGTTTGGGCAGATACTTAAAATCAAATGAAGCAACCGCCACCACGGCAGTCACATAACGCTGAGACATCCCAAGGTGGCCATGTTACTAGGTAGCTTCCTACGCACCGCTTGATCCTCCCAGCTCTGGAAAGTGAATACTTGCTTTACACGACGTCGTCTCGATATCTGTATTTGAGCATCCCAGTCGAACAGCCCGCACAACTTGCTCCGCGGACGGGTAACTAGCAGAAGCGAGCTCAGCCCATTATCCACCATGACTCCGCCCTGCAGAGAGCGGTTGTTCCGTTGAGCTAAGATGGCGCTACACCATAGAAGGGCCGCGACTTTCAAGGGGCCAGAGTGCAAGATGCCAAGATTCCCAAGGCTGTGTACGATGTACGAAGTACTTATGTAGTGTAAACTACAGTACATTTGGCATCGACTGCCGCAGCCACACTTCCCCACCCTAACGATGACCCTGGGCGTGTACGACAATGTGTACAGGTGTCGGATCATACATACAAAGTACAAGAGGCCCACTGATATCAATATGACATCTCTTTTTCTGTTGTACCGTATGTATGTCTCTGATCCCTAGGTGTACCTGCCCACCCAGCCGTCCCGTCTTAGCCGGTCTGTATCGTCTCAGCACACATCATGGCCTGAGCATCGTTCACTGCTCATACACGTCAGTAACGAAAATCGACTGATGATAGTTGGAACCAAGCAACCCAGCCGGATGCGTTGAGCCGCAGTACCACCTACGTTCGGCCTTCCGTACTGTCGCAGCGATGTGCGAAAGACTTGCTGACAATGGTCCGAATACCCAAACGGACCCATTGTTTCAACAATAGTGTATTGAACTTCAATGGCCCATTGGGCACCGAGCTAATTAGTGTACATATACGGAGTACTTGTATGAAGTACACACACTACCTAGGTTGAGTCACGAAGCTTGGGCACGAAATCGCGCCGACTGCCGCGTACTGATATCCACTCACGCTGATATCTCTCACCTTCGGCCCTTTGTAGCGGTGGAAGAGGGGACAGGGGGCCGGCGCCTCAAGTCTCACATACGAATATTTCAAATGTCCTGAAGGCGAACTTTGATACCACACCCTCTAGTTCAGGACATTTTACTTTGGACCATTTCTAACCTTTAGGACGTTTGCGTTGGATCACGCTTGTGGAGCCTCTTCTATCTACATATGGTGGATACGCCAGCACCCGAGAGGTTGCTTCACAAGGCGCGTCGACCACATGTCGAGGGAGAAAAATTCTAAACGAACTGTGTATCCGTACACATATCCATAATACATATACATGGATACATGCCTGCGTGCAACTCGAGCCCTACGTACTTGGTAGGTTGACAGATGAATGAGCGCACGCTGCAGCGGAACTGCTGCATGAAGCACACTCTGCGGCTGCACCTGTCGAAAAGGTTCAGGAAGTATCATCCGACGATTCAGAGAGGCCCCTCCACTACTGATTTCGTTATCGCAGTGCGCCGCGTGTCGAACTTGAGGCCGATGCCAACAACGTGTACATGTGGAAGAGGGCGCCCACCCGCTTGGCGACAACTACAGTAACGAGGTTTTTTCGTGGCTGCGACATCAGTTCCCGGCGTCCTAGCAAACCTGTCGCATATCAAATCAAAGGTGGGTACTTCGTGAGTTTGGTTTCCCTGCTTTTGGAGCAGGGGAAAGTGATGGCTTAACGAGATACATACATGGGCTCACATAGAGAAAACCGCTCAGTTTCCCCCCTTTGAATTATGGATCGCGTTCCAGAAGCATGTGGTATTCTGTCTCCTCGCTCCGTGCAGCCATGCCCCATGCCCCCCATTCACCTTTTCACCCGACTTCTTTTCGTTGACGTGGATCGGGAAACTCACGGCCGGATTGCAATCCATTTCATCCTGTCGCCCCCCTGCCAGCGGCTGAGAAGCCTGGTTCCCGTTCCAGCCCGCCGTCGCCACCACCACGGCCGGCCACACGCCCGGTTTGTTCCCGTCGACATGGCCAGGCAAAGGGATACAAGCGACGCAGCGGCGAGCCGCCTTGGCTGGTGGAACGAACCCCCACGCATCGTGCACGCCCACGTCAACGGGCACAAACACACCAAGAGGGATGACTAAGTCGGACGCAGGCCACCACATATAGTTTAGGTGGCAGGCCATCCCAATGGGTGACCGGGCCGCATGGCATGGCCAGAGGCGATGCAGTTGCAGTTACACGACTTCAGAGTCCGCCGCGGAGCCGCATCTTGATTTTCAGCCAGCCAATGCAGATATGTGCACGTCTCCAATCAATAGGCACTGGGTGGTGAGAAACTTTATCATGTTTGATACTCAAAATCACATGCCGATCACACGTCATCATCGCTGTCATCTTGTTCCTCCTTGGGAGAGGCGCATATTGAGAGTTTGCTGAGGCGAAAAGACGTTTCTCCTCGTTCAAGGGTTGTATGGCCAGATGGAACTGGAATGAAGCAGAGGTGCCTGATTTATTCTTTACGTTTTTCAAGATGATGGAGGCGCAGTGCAATGCCGCTTGGTTAGCTAATTCTACACCCAGGTTCCAGTATCTGCGAAATGAAATCCCGCCCAGGGCTAGGATGGCTGAGATGCGCCCTCTGTCGGCACCGGTGCATCGGTCGGCCGGTTCCACGTCCGGATATGGCCTAAAGCGGGGTGTGTTAGCAGCGTGACACTTTCCTGCCGGTACAAAGTCAACCTACCGTTCTTGCAGCTCGTGATGATGGCCTCTTCCGTGAACTCAAGCCAACATAATGGGTGGGTATCGACTGCCTTGGACTACGGCGACGAATGTCAGCAACCAAACTCTTGACTCTGCCGATGGGGAGAGTAGGTGGTGCAGCTTACGGAAACAGGGGGGAGCATGGCGATTCTCGCGCGAGGCTCGACTGGATGGATGATGCTGCCTTCTTCGTCCACAGCGCCGCCAGACAGCGTGGAGTTGGAGCGGATCCGGCTCGTCAAAGTGTTGGCTGTTTCTTGTCTCTGTAAGGGGTTGGCGAACCGTGACGAGACGGAACCCCGATGGTGGACAGAAGCCTATCTCGACAATTAGCGTGTTTTTTTTTTGTGTGTGCACTTGGCGCTCTCCAGCGCCCGACTCAAACAGGCAACGTACCGCCTTAGGACGATGCAACATGCCAACGTTGAAATCCCAGAGACATAACCTGCAGTCCTCGCCGACGCTTCCGAACCGGTAGTTTCTGTCGTCGCAGCGCCACGGGTCGAACGCTACTGATGTCACCCAGGATTGATGACCCTGACAACGCGCTACGATGGCCGACTCCACGACAGACCAGATAGAGATCAAGTCATCTTGGCCTCCCGTAAGTACATACTTGCCATCCGGAGACCACGTAACGCAGATGAAGCCGCCGTAGTATGAATGGTAGAGGTCGAGCAGCCTGCGATTTGTAAGTAAAGCCACTGCAGCTCCGGTCAGCATACGCACTCTTCTTTCAGGTAGTCAATGATACGGAGCGAGCCGTCTTCCGAGACCACTGCCAGATGTCTATTATCCGGGCTAAACGCAAATGCATTGATCCGCTGGTTCGATAGTTTCCATGATGCCACCGGATTGGTCTTCTGGTTCTTGGAGTGAACCGACTTATTGATCTGAATTTTGAGGTTGTGGTTAATACCGCTTGCCGAATCGCTCTCTCCATTGGTTGAACCGTTTGTTGGCGACTCATCTTCCGGCGAGAACTGCGCGTCCTCCTTGTCCTTGTCGTAGACCACCAGCGAACCGTCCATGTGCGCTGCCAGGAAGAGAGACTCGGAGCCGGGAATCCACCTAATTTCAGAGACGGGCGTACCGTTGATGATGCCCTAACAATGTCAGTTCGTTGTACAAGCATGTCGGACTGTCCAACATACGTTCTTATTCAGCCGAGTGTACCGCTGCGAAACGGGCTCCCACCAGATGATCTCACCAGTAGAGAAGCCCATGATGACATCGATGTGCGCGATGTTCTTGGTAATTGGGTTTACGTCGTGGCACAGGCAGTGGGCCTTGGTAAACAGAATCTTGGTCAGGTAGTCGGCCTGGCACCCGTCAGTACGACGCTCTCATCAACCTCAATGTCGGGCTTCCAACCTTTGTTGGCGAGGACAGGTCCAGCCACTGAAACGCTCGGTTGATGTTGGCGAAAGCAAACACACCGTCCGTCGGCCGTTCCTGAAGCTTCTTGGCCAAGCTCTCATTGACGATTACTCTGGAGATGAAAGAGGAATTACTTTTAGTCATGTTATTCTTCGGCTTGGCCACCTTCTTCTTAGCAGCATCCTTGGTATTGGCCGGTGCTAGCGCGGTATTACCATCGCCAAACGCCGGAGCCGAGACCATGGCCAAGGATGTTGGGGGCGCGTCGCTGAGAGACCCGCCGCCTCCGTCACTGCTAAGCCCGGCCTCGGTCGAGTATCGGCCCTCGTTGGGGTGTTCTTGGATATCGCCTCCCAGTAATAACGTCGTGGCGGAAGAGCCCTTGTAGAAGAAGGGCGGCGCGGCGCGCACATCTAGGCTTACCAAGGAGAGCTTGGTTCCCGCGGTCGCGGGCTGTGGGTTCGTCGCAAGAGGATTCGGGTTCACAACGGGGGCTTCGGAGGGGTGCGGCGGCGGCGTCGCGAGGTGGAGGTCTTCTTTCAGCACGTAGGTGCCCTCGCCGACCAGGAATTGGTACTCAGGTCCCTCGGGGTTGGAGAGGATGTTGTTCGTTTCAATCATGGGGGCGAGGCCGGCGCCCATGGCCCCATAGGCGCCCGAGTGGGAAGGATATCGCGGAGGGGGCGGAAGAACACTGGGATACCGCACAAGATGCTAAGGTCAGCCGTGATTCAGTCTGACAGTTGCGGACAGGATGGAAGGCGTGACTTTGAGCCCAAGGAACGGCCTCGTAACATGCTGCGGATGTCGCACAGCTGAAAGGTCCACGGACAAAGCAGCCATGGGCAGGACAAACGTTATTGAGGGTACTTACAACATGATGGCTAGCTATGATATATGGGCCGGTCTACAGTTGATTCGATTGCGCCGACAGTGATCGGTCACAGACGACGTGTCAGGCAGGCGGCAGCGCGCAAAGGAAAGCTGCAGCGACGACGGAATGCTTGAGATAGCTATTGTCGGACGCTCGGGAAGGACGTTTGTCGTCGGCTCCGCCTAACGTCGCTGGCAGCCGCGGTGGGGGTTCTGGGCCTCGGGCAACCGCCGGGGCGGCGGAGAGAGGGTTGAAGGCGATAGCGATAACGGACGTTTTAAGCAGATCGCCGCACGTCCTGGTGATATCGATGGCTTTATTTCGGCTGGAGCGACTGGCCAGACGGTCGGGAAGGGAGAGAGGGCGAGTGGTCGGCGCTAACGACTAGATGAACTCAAAGGTGGCCGTTGAGGTATCTGCGAGAGGATGTGAGGCGTGTCACTAGTACGTATTAAAAGAGATGAAATGGTAGGTAAGAGGATGGCACACAAGGCAAGGCAGTGCAGGGTACCCAGGTAGGTTGGCAAGTCAAGGTAAGGAAGGTAGAGGTAGGTTGGTTCGTGGTCAAGATGCGCCAATCCCAACCCAGAAAACACACCTCTTCTCAAGGGCTGCGTCTCGGTGTGGTTCTGCTTCCGGTTCAGTCCCCGCCCTTCCCATTGCCCCGGAGCCATGTCCATTTTCTGGGATGAGCCTTCCCAACATGCTCATGAAGAAGGAATGGGTAAGAAGAAACAGTCAGCTTGGGGTCCGGAGAAGGATTGCTGCGACGTGAGTGGTGGGAAGAGGAACTGGAGGGGGCGGCCACTGGGGGACCCAATCCTCAACTGTGGGGAGAGGGCGCCGTGTACATCATAGTCGCATCAGCAGGCTGCAGCAGACGCCAGGCGAGTCGTCCCTGATGCCCCGGTTCAATTTGCTGAGACCGGTCCCCTCCTCGGAAGTGTGGGGTACAAAGCTAGACTCGAGGGAGTTCCGTGTCCTTCTCCCGGATCCCTTGCCCGAAGAGGGGACATCTGGTAGAACGGTCAGCCGTGAGGAAAGATGGCCAATGGAACGTGTGACATGTTAATCGGTTCAAGCAACTGGGCACCTGGCGACTGGGCCACTGTGATGCCCCGGCTTCAACGACGTACCTGTAGATCTGCTGGTCGCCGATTAGCCTCAGCTCAGTGAGAGAGAACGTATATCGTGTTTGCCAGCTTGGTACCGATGCTTCAAGAAGGCCAGGTTCTGGTATTACATGTTTCTGCTCAGAACTCGGAACTAGGTGCCTCGAGGTGATTATTCAACTCCCCAATTGTCTCAACTCGCCGTTCTCAGAGCGAATGAGGCGGCACACATTTCACCTCACTCGCCTACAACGGCCTTATGTAATCTGCACATCGGTGTAGCTACCTAGGTGGTGTGCATATATAGTAGGTAGGTAGCTCGCTTATCATACCCTGGGCACTGATCCGCTAATCGGCTTCTCGTCTCAGCGGGTCTTGTGTCGCTGATACCGCTGACCTCCATCCATCAGTGCCTACCTACCTCCCTCCCAAAAGTCCCCCACCGGAGTTATCCTTGCAAATCAGGTCGTCGTCATTCGAACTTGCCCCCGTCGACCTGCCGAGTCTCGTACAACCCGCTTCGAGCCCGTCGGGTCAATTCAACCACACCTACAACCCGAACCAGCGAAACAGCCCTAACTATCAGCTTCCATCTCAAAGCTCTGCTTTACTTCATCAAGCATATTCTCTTGCAGAACAGCCGACAGAAAATTTGTCATGGCATCGCAATAGAATCGCTTGTTTGAGCTCATTGACCATGGCTTCCGGTAGGTGGCCTAACGGGCAGGTCCTCGCACTCCTAAGCTTACAACTGACCACTCGCGCCCTGCTCTAGTTCGCATCTGCGTTTGCGGTGATGAGGGCACCGGCAAGTCTAGCCTCATCGCTTCGCTGGTCAAGGACGTCTTCATCTCCAACAAAATTCAATCCGTCCTCCCCTCCATCACGATCCCTCCCCAACTCGGTACGCCCGAAAACGTTACAACCACCATCGTCGACACCTCCGCCCGGCCTCAGGACCGCACCACATTACGAAAAGAAATACGGAAGTGCAATGTTATCCTTCTTGTCTACTCAGATCACTACAGCTATGAGCGCGTCGCTCTCTTCTGGATGCCATACTTCCGCTCCCTCGGCGTCAATGTTCCCGTCGTCCTGTGCGCCAACAAGTCCGACTTGACGGGTGAAGGGAACACACCGCAGGTTGTCGAAGGCGAGATGCTCCCCGTCATGTCCGAGTTCCGCGAAATCGACTCGTGCATCCGCTCGAGCGCGAGGGAGCACCGTAACGTCAATGAAGTTTTCTTTCTCTGCCAAAAGGCCGTTACACACCCCATCGCCCCGCTGTTCGACTACAAGGAGGGTAACCTGAAGCCAGCTTGTGTCGATGCGTTGAAGCGCATATTCTATTTGTGCGACAAGGACCAGGACGGGTACCTCAACGACCAGGAAATGCACAGTTTTCAGTCCAAATGCTTCGACAAACCTCTTACTGCTGAGGACCTGGAAAACATCAAGCTCTCGATTAGCAAAACAGTGCCGAATCTGTCGACCGAGAAGGGCATTGATCAACTAGGCTTCTTGCAGCTGAACAAGATATATGCGGAGAAGGGCCGACACGAGACGATTTGGATCATACTGCGCAAGTTTCGGTACACGGACAGTTTGAGCTTGGAGGATAGCTTCCTGCGGCCCAAGTTTGATGTGCCAGAGTATTCTTCGGCGGAGCTGAGCCCTGCAGGATACCGCTTCTTTGTGGACCTGTTCTTGCTGTTTGATAAGGATAACGATGGCGGTCTGAACGACAAGGAACTAGAGGCTCTTTTTGCGCCGACACCAGGACTTCCCGCCTCTTGGGTCGAGACCTCATTCCCGTCTACGACCGTTCGTAACGAAGCCGGGCATGTCACTCTACAAGGGTGGCTCGCTCAATGGAGTATGACCACCTTTATGGAACCGAAGACGACGCTTGAGTATCTGGCCTACCTGGGATTTGAACCCGCAACTGCTCGCGAAACCACCACAGCGGCGCTCAAGGTTACGAAATCGAGGAAACGAAGAAGACGGCCAGGTAAAGTAGAGCGTAACGTCGTATTGTGTTATGTGCTGGGTGCCTCAGGGGCTGGCAAGTCGTCCTTGTTGGACGCCTTCTTGAATCGACCATTTGACACCCTCTACCGGCCAACGATCAAACCGCGACGGGCTGTCAACAGCGTGGAACTTCCCGGCGGCAAGCAATGCTACCTGATCCTAGAGGAGTTGGGTGAGCTCGAGCCTGCTATCCTGGAAAACCAAGCTAAGCTGGACGCCTGCGATCTTATCTGCTACACGTACGACTCCTCAGATCCCGACTCCTTTTCTCATATTGTCGAGCTGCGTAAACGCTACCCACAACTAGACGACCTCCCCAACATTTACACGGCCTTGAAGGCGGATAAGGACAAGACGACACAGCGTAGTGAAATGCAGCCCGACACATACACCTCGAGCCTGATGATGAGCACGCCCCTTCATGTCACTGTCAAATGGTCCAGCATTAGCGAGTTGTTCATCGCGCTGGCGGACGCGGCAACGAACCCCAGCACAGCCTTCCCCCGTAGCGAGGAGCCGCCGCCGGACAGGACCAGTCTGTACCTCGCCCTTGGTGCCACGGCTTGCGCTGGCGTTGCGGCGTTCATGATTTGGCGGCGGTCAACGACTTCAGCCTAAAGAAGATCTCTGTTTCAGGCTTGTTCTTTCCCTACTTGCATCTGCTCGGAGTTGGCGCAATCTCGTACTCTTTGCCATCCACTCGTTGAAATATAAATATGATACCCAACTCCGCCCTACACATAGAGTAGGAACCTTAGTGTCTAATCAAAGTAATACAACTGTCCTTGTGTTGGTCACTCATTGTCTGTCGTCGAATGCTGGCGTTATCTAAAACATAATTGTATCAGAGCCATAGCAGAGTCGATGCACTCAGCCCTTTCGAACTCCTCAACAATGTGCCCTTGCCGGCAGGATCCTGTGAAGATAATGGTCTATCATGCCAGAGCTTTGCTGAACCCACGACTAAAAGACTGAATTATGACCTAGCACTTGGTGCTGCCATTGAACGGCAGGAAGGGTGCCTGTCCTCCCTTTTGGTTGTTCACTGTCGTTGTCACTTCGTTGGTCGCTCTCAACGAACCATTTGGATGCTGCGGTATGTGCAGGAAAGATTTGCTATGAAGCACTCAAACAGTCATGCAAGGTTAAACTCAGTTTAACCCCCCGCTTCCCGATATGCCCCATTGTCAGCACTCTGTCATCATTGATTGAAAGACTGTTGTCGGCTCAACAACCTGGCGTATATTAAATGGTTCGCTGCTGCTGATGGACTCCAGGTTATCCTTGTGACCATAATTTTGGTTCTATACCCACCACGGAAACATGTGAAGATGCTCGCATACAGGCAAACCAGGGACGGGTATCCCATGCCTTATACAGTACACTGGCTTCAAACCAAAGCCTTGACAAGCATACTGAGTATAACGATCGGAAACCCGATGTAGATTCTCTCCTGTGCAGATCAGGTTTCTTCTGGTCTCCGCTACGACGCCCTGATGATGGCGGCGACACGCACTTGTCAAGACGCTAGGTATGGCTCTCATGATGACCCTTCTTCATGCAGAAATCTGACCGGACATTTGTGGCCAAACCCCGGCATGCCTTAGCACCCCTCACCAGATAAGTAAGTACTATGTACATTTGTACATATATTAAACGCACATGCGGAGCCCTGGCACCCCCCCCCCTCCCCGATCAGAGGCCATCGACGGTGGGTATGTTCCCCAGAGCTTTGAAATGACCAAGATTCCTAGCGAGCGTGTCTGTTGCAACAGCTTACCCAACCTCACGATAAGGTCTCAAGGCTCCCCACGGTCGCCCTGTCACTCACTATAGAATCTTGAATGTTTACAATATGCCTCATCGCCTGGCCACTTCCCGAACGAAGACCAGGAAAGCTGGGGGCCTGTGCAGCTTCCTTGTTGAAGGGACCGAAACAACACCACACCGCATGAGTCAAACTAGAGCGCCTGGAAGAAGAAAACATCCAATATCATAATGGTATCTGAAACTTTCCGGCCGTATACAGAAAAACCAAACTTGTTACCAGACATGAAAGAGTAGAAAATGAAAAAAAGGCATCATGTAGTACGACGTGAACAACCCCAGCCCGTACCCGTCCGCACCCAAAGCCTGAACCCGAACCGAAACCCGATTCGTTACCCAAGATACAGATGGAAGGCAGCCGAGTATACAGAAAAGCCCCGGTGTCTCAAATCCGCATCATACACCTTTTGACTCATTATACAGCCTCGTCAGAAGCCCTCGCCCAAGCCGTCGTTTGTCTAGACACAGTCCTGTTTTTCGTTTCGTTTGGTTTCGCAAGCTGCACACGAACACCGCCACCACCACGCACCGGACGTCAGACATGAGACTCCCACCCGGTTTCTCAGTTCATCAGCCGGCCTCCGTTGACCGGGATAACCGTCCCCGTAATCCACCTGGACTCATCACTGGCCACGAAGGCGACGACGTCGGCGATGTCCTCAACGGCGCCCAGTCTTGCCTCCGCGGGCGTGAGAGACGCCCTCTCCAGGTCAGCGCTTCGCTGGTCGTCCGGCAGCGAGTCGAACATCTCCGTCTTGACCGTCCCCGGGCTGATACAGTTCACCGTGACGCCGTGCGCCTGCCCCATTTCCCGGGCCGCGACGCGTGTAAAGGCCTCAACGGCCGCTTTGCTGCCCGCGTACGCCATGCTGCCAGGGCTGTCGGCGCGGGCCGCGACGGACGAGATGTTGATGATACGGCCGCCGGAGGCAATGTGGGGCTTGACGGCCTGCATCATGAAGAAGACGGCGCGGGTGTTGGTGTTGAAAATGCGGTCGTAGTCCTCGGTCGTTGTGTCGTCGAGCGTCGCGCTGAGCGTCGCGGCGGCGTTGTTGACGAGTATGTCGATCTTGGCGACGCCGAAGGCCATCATCGTGCGCTCGATGACCTTTTTCTGGTGCTTCGAGACGTCGGCCTGGATGGCCGTCGCCGAGGACCCACAGGCCTCGATCTCGGATATGACCTCATGGGCCTTTGCTATTGACGATGTGCTTACAAACGTGAAGGCGACCTTCAGTCGCGCGAATCACAGGAATCTAGCTTTAGCCGTGGTTCTTGCCTTTAATCATGACAGAAGAAGGGAGGAGAGAAAAATAGACGGGGGTAGCTGGTAAGATCGGGAGACGCACCCTGGCCCCTTCTCGTGCGAGCTTCAATGCGATCGCGGCGCCGATGCCTCGGGCGCCGCCGGTGACGATGGCAACCTTTCCTGACAAGGACATGTTGGGCGGGGGCAGCTGCGGGAGCGGTTTGGTCCACAGAGCAGATGAGGCGCGCCTCGCGACGCTTTCGCTGGTCTCTCCTTCGCTGACCTGGGGTGACTGGCTTTGCTGGTGGTGTTGCTGCTGGCCCAGCGCGTTGCTCAGGTGAGACTGTGATAAAGGTACACTGTCAGCGACGATGTCCGATGGCATTCTCGAGCGGAACGCCGGTGTGGTGCAGCAGAATACCGGCAGAGTCTGGCTCTGGAGCCAATGCGTAACGGCTCGGAAAGCCATTTGACTGGGATCCGTAGTCATGGCATTATCTTCAGTGCGTGCGACGTCCATGCAGTTATGCTGCAGCGGTTTGGGAGGTGTGATGCGATGACGAAGACTGGTCGACTGGCAAGCAAGAGGCTAGCACACTGAATGTCAGCCTGGCCTGGCACATATGCGCACACACACACACACACCCAAAGGTCTCTCCTGTGCGTTGGAGATGGTGTGTTGGTGTGGCGGCGCGGGGAACGTCAATGTGTCGATCTCAGTCGATGACCAATGTGAGACAACGGTCCAGACCATCCCAACTCGACTCGAGGTGTCGCCACAGTAGGGTCGGTTGGTCCTGCGCTCCGTCGGCCAAGCAGCTTGCAAAGAAGGACGCAGAACCCAGCTTGCAGCTGTAGTGTACCTATTGTAAGGGTGGGAATATTGACATCAAGCCACGCATCATCGTTTGGGTTTGGGTTTGGGCTTGGGGGGAGGGGTTAAGGACTCGTGATGGTTGGTGTTTCTTTGGGGGTCAAGAGGTCCTCTGACCTGACAGATGGTAGCGACCGAAGCCAATCGCTGCAGCCCATCTCTAAAGCAACCAGTCAGTTCAGCTGCCAATTTCACTGCTTAGGTGCTGATCGCTCGATCGATGGCATTTGCGGTCGGAAATGCATCGAATTAGGGGCATGCTGTAACACGATCAGGCACAGAGCTTCTGATAGCATCTCAGAAGCGCCAGGCTTCTATATTTTGCTACGTGGACTCGGAAGTTGGCACCAATGACTGAATTTTACAGTGCAGTTGCCATCCAGCAGTACCTAAGAACAGAAACAACATTTAACCAATGGACAATGGCACATTCCAACTGGAAAGCCCGACATGGTGCTTCCCATAATGGGGATTGTGCTGTGCACCTTATCAAGAAGTGGCACATCGGTAGCATGCATGGAGAAACACCAACAGCAGCCACCCGCCCGTAACCGACTGTCCGGTCTTTTTTTATTTATTTATGTATGGCGGATGGCGATCAAACACCCTTGCTAGGAAGTGGCCGATGGGATGGCATGCGGCGTTGTGATCACAGCTGGGCAGCCACTGGCTGGCTGTTTTCAAGGGATGGTCATCGGAGCTGGCTAGGGCGCTTCACTTTCGTCTTGATGGTGGCCAGGGGAGAGCGTCTCGATATCCAAGAGGATGAAGGGGGTGAGGCGGTTGGGGCATTGGAATGAGACTGCGCATTCAGGTCGCTCTGGCGCAGTGGAGTCAACAAGGCAATCAGACCTTGAAATAAAAATCCAGGCACAAAGGAGCTCAAGGGGCGAGAGCGGGAGATAAACCCGACGATACGATACGCCGACGAGGGTCGACAGCGCCGGTGGTAGATAGGCGACCTAGGTAGGTGGTGACGATGACCATCAACTTGCCAAGAATCCAGCCAGCCCCCTAGAGCCCAGGAGTCCAGCCTCTTGCTCTCGAGTGCTAAGTTCTTCTAGAAGGAGGTGGAACAACAAGAGCCGTCTCGGCCTCGTGGAACCCGGCCGTGGGTTGCATTCCTCATGCTCACTCCCTCGGGGCATTCTCTGATTCGGACGGCCTCGGTTTCGGCGGCACAAAGAAGGCTATGGGGACGTTGGAGTGCGCTGGGCCGGGGCCGGGGTCCTGGGATTGTCCTGTATGGGCATACATATGAGCCGTATTAGTGTCGATTCTCGGTAGTAGCCATCAGCGCAGGCCGATTCTGTTACGACGTTGACTCGATGTGATGGGCGCCGAAGAAGTCAGTCGCTGACTGGATAGGCTTGGCTTGGAACGTAAAACGTAAACGTAATACCTATAGGATTCCTGAGCACAAGATGGAAAGGAGCGAATGGTGATATAGTAGTTTAAGTGATACCCCTTGAATGCCCCCACGAATAAAGGACGGAGTACGTCCGGACTGCACATCATAAGCTAGATCATTTTTCTTGAGCGGGCAATCCCTGCATCGTCCCGAAGTCAATGAGGCAGTGAGGGAGGCCGCTGAGAGGCCAGGCGAAACCCGCTCCAGATTCAGCTTAGGCTAGAGATGAGAAGCGAGAGAGAACCCCGGACTCGTATTGTGGTTATTTATTGTTTCACAGTTCTTTTGGCGACTTTGGACGGTGATGTGATGGACATGGACTGATTGTGCACCCACGGAGCGCTCGTCCAGTCCAGGTTCCATCCACATCCAATGTCCGGAACTCGTGGCAGGTGCGCGCGCTTTGGGAACAACCGGCCGGGGCCAATTGACAACCTGCTTGTGGGGTCCTTGGTTTGGACCAGGAATGTAGAGTAGCAGCGGAGTTAGGGTCAGGTAAGGCGCCGTGCTCCAGGCCGCTCTAGAGTCCGAGTGTGGGCGTGACTGGGTGCTGTTCGGTAGAGGTGGATGTCACTGCTGTAATGGAGATGAGTTGAAGGCGAGGGATGAACTGGCTAGCCAGCCTTTTCCCTTTTCTTTCATTCATTCATTTTCTGGTTGGTTTTTTTTGCCCCTTC